>APFE030703626.1:0-27308 GCA_000404065.3 Pinus taeda | reverse complement strand
TCCAAAGTGGCGCGACGCATATAGAAATTGGCGCAGCGCATATAGGAAAAAAGGCCCAATTTACCTCTGTTTCACGAAATTTCAATTCACGACTTCTCCAAAGTGGGCCCGCTCATCTACACTTCACTTTTTCAGCACCTAAGGTGGCATTTAAAGTATTTTCACTCCAAATTGGCTTCTATCCAAGTGGCAAAGGAAGGAAAACAGTCACCCAAGACATTTGTCATGTTTGTAACACTGCACCTGTAGCTAATGGTTGGATTTCCACCTCCATTTTGTAATGATTTGACTAACTCCCCAACCGTTGGGCATTCTATCTCTTCATGGCACATTCTTTATATTGTATGCAAACTATTTGCAAAGGGTTGGTTGGCTTGTAACTTCTGGGAGACTGTGGGAAAGAAACTATGTTTCTTCATTGTATATTTTGACAGAGGATTAATGAAAGGCAGTAGCTCTGTTTCATGAGATTCATGTGGTTGTGAGTGTAGAAAATGTGTCTCTTATGTTTCATGTGTATTTCTTTATGTTTCATAGTTCATTTCATATTCATTTCCAGTGAAATTTTCTAAGTTAGATAAGGTAGAATTCATTTTTATTTCTCTTCCTATGGGAAAATTTCATGTTCAGTGTTCTTTCTTCTGTTGAAAAGGATTCATGTACTTATGCCCTTTTCACTCTCCTAAGCAATCTATCCATTCCACGTTATTTCAAACTAAATTGCTAGACTTTCCGCCTGTCTTGCCTCATGAGGTAATCTGTGGCTTTGTATTAAATTCTCTGCTCATTGCTGTTCGTTGGTCCCATACTATCCCAAAAACTCAGTCATTCATAAAAAATTGCTTCTTGTATCCATATTTACTTACTAGCCTAAGATCAATATTTCACTGTGAGTCATCTCAGACCGTTTCATTTACTTGTTCACTGAGCGTGACACGGAGAGAGCCCTCTCCTGTTCTGGTAGGGCTAGCTACCAGATTGAGCATGGTTTGTGGTTACCCTAAATATTTCCTTCCTTCAACCTAAGGCAGATTTGGGTGTTAACATGTTCGACATGCTCTTCCTCATTTTTAGAATATACCAATATATCATCAATGAACACAATAACAAACTTATCCAAATACGAACGCAACACACTATTCACTAAGCACATAAATGTAGCTAAAGCATTAGTCAAGCCAAATGGAACTACAACAAACTCATAATGCCCATACCTAGTCCTGAACATTGTCTTGTAAATGTCCTCCTCTTTGATGCGTACCTAATGATAACCTAAACTTAAATCAATCTTCGAGAACATTGTTGCCCCCTTTTTTGATCGAACAAGTCATCAATCATCAATAAATGGTTCATGTTCTTGATGGTCACTTTGTTCAACTTCCTGTAGTCAATGCATAATCTGAGGGTTCCACATTTCTTCTTCACAAACAGTACTAGTGCACCCCATGGTGATACACTTGGCCTAATTGTTATCGGGAAACCTAGTGTCTATTCAGAGCTACTAGTCCCACTAAGATGAGTAGCTATCTTAGAAACAAACAAACTAAAGTTACTTTCGTTTTCCTTTATGAGAAGTAGATAGGAGAGGAGCAAAGAATACCAACCTTGATCTTTCGCTTGGTTCCTTGCTTGTTCCTTCTCCCCTCTGATAGATCTTTGTCACTCCTTCCTTGCTTACCCACTTCAAATAGTACGTGTAAAGTCAAAGCAGCATAATACCTTCAAAGTACTGGGATCTACAATCATAAACAATATAGGACCAGATATATATTGACCACACAAATGTATATATCATCAAACATACAAGAATGTGGAGGAAAACTCGAATAGCTTTATTGATAGAAAGAGTAGAAGAGAGGATTACAACCCATTGATATGACCCAACGTCATCCTCCCAGCATGAAAGCCCTTCTTCACCTCATGAAAAGCTTAGATCACCCAACACTATGATCTTCCACCAAGAAACCAACAACTTCCTTACAAGATACAAAATTCCAGCCTCTGGATCTCTGGGATGAGGGATCCATATATAGATGTTTGCAGGGGGGTGAATCAGCTTTTGGGATTTTGATTAGTGTCCTCTCTCTAATAGTTCTTGTTTCCACTTAGAGATTCATGATCTCTTACTCATCCCTAGGTGAACTCAGAGAGGCAAGTGTCACAGGAGAAGTTTCTTGGAAGATTCCATGATCATCCACCTTGCAACCTGTCTCTGCCATTTGTCTACTCTCACCATCACACCCTACAGAAGGGATTTTCAGTATGCATCGCACTTTTTACATGTGGCAGGTGAGATGCATTGCACCCTTAGCACTGAGCAGTCTGTATGGTCCAATTTTGACCAGTTCTGAGCAGGTTTCCATGGAGAAATTCTGGGAGATGATGTAATCAGCTGACCTTGTTCCTTTAGGGTGTGAAACAACACTTTTAGGGACTCAGAATCCCTTGGTTTATGGACATATATGATTGGGGTTGTAGTTCCCAAATATGTCTATAATAGTTACCCCCTAAAGCATGAGGTCGTAAATCTTTTTATGTCGAGTGAAATGATTTATCATGAGGATCCGAGGTTTTTTGAACTGGAAGGCGACCTGTAATAAGATACAATACAATACATTATCTTCATAATATTTTCATGATCTAGCTAAGGCAGGAATTCCCATGCTCAGCTTTATAAATTCATTTTCATGTACATAGGATAGACAACCGTCTATATGGCAGACTGATGATTCTGATAGAGTCATCATCCTTTGATTTGGATGATCATCTATGCAGCAATGATGTACATTTGATGTCTTTATTTTCCTGAATATATCGCAGCCCGGATGGATGAAATTAGATTCGGGGTCTTCAAACTCATTCAATCTTTGCCCGAAGTACAAGTCGATCCATGTGAAAAGATGTTCTGGAGTCGAACATGGAAAGACATCTCCTGATTACCAGCCAATGATGTAAGTTGTTAATAGGTGTGAGAGGAATCACCGATAATGATGATGACCCTCAAGGTACAACAGTACAATTCACGTGGTGTGAAAATGGGACTTAGCGTCGAACACCACACAAAATCTTTCAGTCGAAGGCCATTGATGTAAACATGTTGCCGGAAGTGAGAAACTTGCCATTGAAGTATGCAAGCTTCAAAGTACTGAAAGGGTTGTTCCTAGGTCAACTTCTTGGCTAATGAGCTGACGTTGACAAGAAGTGACCCATCGTAGGAGGGCCTTAATGAATCCCACATCTATGACACGAAATGGAGCAAATGATTTTGTGAAGGTGAAAACGATCTGATGATACATGGTTCAGGGTAGCAGTCATGAAAGAATGAAGGGTGAAGGTATTGTAGCAGATGAGACACAAGTTGGGTTGGTGAATTCTCTGAGCGCTTCTCTTGAACATATTGGTGACACTAAAATGGATTAGTAGCATTAACCCCAAAAATGGATGGTACGGTGGACCAATGGTAATATGACCGGTGAACGAAATAACCCAACCCAACTCAATCATGGTGATGGAGTGAAAGTGTAATGTTCAAGAGTGACTTGCTACCAATAAAGTTTCTTCAAGTTTTCTTCCCAATTTTTCCCTAGTCATTGTTGACCAGTACCTCTTTATTTTTGTCAAGCTTGAGGAGGATAACATATGCTTGTTCTATAATTTTCTCTTTGGGAAAACCCATCGCTATGTTTTAACGAGCCTAGCGACAGTGAAACTTGTTCTTGTCTGCATGGACAAGTTTGTCGGTATTGGTTTTAACGAGTTTAACGACAAAGACAACTCAGTCTTCTTTCAATTTTAGAGAGTCTGAAAAGGGACAGAAAGGAAACTGCAGTAATCCTTTTTCATCATATAATGCTTTAAGGCTGAAAAAGTATAAAATAATACGAAAGGGATGAATTTTCGATAGTTTTAATGAGCCGAAGAAGATAAGCGCTCGATCTTTTTGTTTAATAATCCCTCAGGTCCAAAAAGATTAAAATCTAGAGGAGGGATAGCACTTCCGATAGATTTAACGAGCTAGAGAGGCCGATTGCTCAACAATCTTTTCATATTTTACGAGTTAGATGAAAAGAGCTTAAAGGAGACTCATTTTTGAGGAACGAGTGATATTTTCGGGTAGCAGCTAATTCCAAGTAAGGTTTGGATTTTCCAATCATGGTAGTGTTACGAGGATGGATAACAGAATCACTCTTCGCATTTGTTCCTCAAAAGGGTAAACAATCAAATGGAGGCGTATGATAGGCTAAAACAGAGTGGAGGTGATGGTAAGAACACAACCAAGGCTCAAAAAGCTGATGATAATGCATTCACAATGGTTATTTACCAGATATTGGTTCATTTTTTAATGAGCTTAAACTCTGGCGGAACATATTCTCATTGCTTAGGTTTAATTTTTAACGAGCTTGAACTTTGCGTAAAACTGCTCGTGATAATGGTCATTGATATTCGATTCACCATTAACACTGTTCTTTTGACAGTTGTACTACCTGTTCAATTGCTCCATCAAACTGATTAGAAATGAGAATACATGCTTGAAAAATGAGTTAAAACACTAATACCCTATTCGAATTACGTGAAAATTAATTTAAAAGTAGTTTTACGCTCATTTTACCATTTCATTTGAATTTAGGATTGCTGGAGCTTTGGAGGTGTTTTCCCCCTCGGTTTTCACTAGCTGATTTCGGGTGATTCTGTGGATGATTTTCAGCGCTGTCTAGACCAGGTAGGAGCTAAACCTGAGCTCTTTAGTTGCATTCGTTCTTTTTTGAATTCTGAGCATGTTTCCTTGCTTTCCTGAGCCTATGGGGTTTGAAAAATTCATTCTGCCCCCATCGCACCATGTGTACATCGAAAGGTGTGATACATATTGGGTTGGCCATTGGCCAGTCAGTATGCATCTCACCCAGTACACAGCTGGGGTGTGATGGGTGCAAGGAGGGAAACTTGTACACTATCTTTTCATGGAAATTTTTCCTGTTTTTTTCCAAATCAGGATCCTGACTCTTCTCTTGTTTGTTTTTTCAGAGATTCATCGGAGAAAAATGGTTGTTACATGGCAAGAACATGAGCATGAAGAAGAGGACATTGTTTCTTTACATGATCCGGGTACAATGACTGCATTGCGGAACTGTGGTTTGCTCAAGTTCTTCCGCATATCTAGCATGAGGCAACAAATCAACTTATTGCAATATTTCCTCGATGCATGGGATACTACCAACCAAGTGTTCCAGATCAAAGGCAAATCCATCCCCTTGACTGTTGTGGACATCTACTTTTTGACCGGTTTATCGAGGTGTGGTGCCCCTCTCTTACTATCAGGTTCCGCCCGTGGGGGAAAATCCGAGAGGGATTATATTCATTGATACTGTATAGAAGGATCTCAGTCGAGCAGGGATGGAAAGATCAATATCTGAGATGTCACTGACCGGTCCTTGAGGACTATTCTATTCACCTTTGCTAGATTGGCTGGTAGCATGGCTCTTCACTTGGCTAACAGGTCCTATATGTAGTACGCCTTGGAATGCCTCAAAACAAAGGTGTTCAACTGGTGAGATGCAGTACTTCCGGTGATAAAAGAATAGCTTACCAAAGTGAAAAATGGACGATCCAAGAACTTTGGATATGGTTCTATTTTGATCGCTTTCACCTTGGAGAAGATCCCATTGATGTAGCCACAGTACATTTCACTTGGTTTGCCACCACCGACTGAGCCACGGATGCAAAGATGGGTTGACCTTATGCCCCGACATGGTGGTCAGCTGCAGGTTTCTTTCTCTGATGCCTTCTTCGAGTGGTTCAACCGTCAGGAGATGGTTTATGCCGAGTGTCCGTATGCTGGTATGGATTTCGGGGGTGACCCAGATTTGGCGCTATTAACTGGTGAGAAGTGGAGTGTTATAGGTAAAATCTCTGACCATATCCCTGTTTATTGCTTTTATAATGTTCCTGTGCTTTCTTTTATCAAGACTAATCAAAACTCATGTGCTCATGCAAATATCGGACTGGTGCGACTAGCAGTGCGCCTGAGAGCACTAATTGTCATTCCAGCAGGAGAAGCTATAGGGAGGGTTGTCCTTCGTTACCTGGATGTGGCCGAGACTCTTGCAGCATTGCAGGATCAAGTCGAGGGTCTCACCCTTGGTATCCTGGATGTGAGGACTGACGAGTTTCCTTTGAGATTACAGTGACATACTACTGGTGTGCCGAGTAGATGGACTAGGCTTTCACGCATTATTGCACAGGCGGTGACTTGTTATCACTAGCACCATTGGACTACGGTGCCCCCTAGTATTTTGAGTTTTTGGGTCATTTGACTGATTTTGTCTTAGACACAGAACACTATGTGTAAACCATAAACAGTTATATATATATTTTTTTATTTTCGGAGCTTTATTTTGGTTAAGTTATATGATCGTGATGCAAATATTGATGAAATGCTTTTCTTTTATAAATGTCGCAAATGTCTACCTAACACATAATTTTCCAATGAATCAGTTAATGTGTTTAAGTTTCTGGAAATATGATGATATTGGATAGAATCAAACTGCCTTTCCAAAATCTTGACCCTTAGGAACATGTGATAGATAGCTAGATTCCGCACGGAATAGACGTTGGTGAGCTGTAGAATGATAAGTTGTGAGTCTAGCCTGACGACAAGTCAACGTATGCCATGCACGATGGCATCAGAGAGGAGCTCTATCAACGCGCTATATTCAGTGATGTTGTTCATTTATCGGCCAATACATACCCCTCTGAAACTCACTAACTCGCCACTTGGATCAAAGATGGCCCAGGCCACAGAAGATAGGTTCCGCGAACTACGACTCGCTTCGTCAGCATATCCAACAAATGATTCCAATAGGTTTGACATCTGCAACAAATGCAAAAGTGGATTACCTAACCAAAATGATTACTCTTAGTGAAAACAAAAATTTAACAAAATCATACGAAGAGGTTACTACACTGAGTCAAGCATAGTAACGCTTAAGGTACAACCCGTTTTGGGGTTGCGACAGTGGAACTCCATCATAATCCACTAACTCATAGGCTCCTTTTGCTAATACACGCTTAAAAATAGAGGGGCCCATCCATAAAGACTGGAACTTACTTGCTCCCAACTTATCGGACTCCTGGTCGTAAAGTAAGACTAGGTCACCTTATGAGAAGACACGGGGTTTGACATTCTTGTTAAATTGTGCCTTGACTCGTCTCTTAGGGCTTCATTAACCAAGGTGGCATCACGATGGGTTTCATCCAGTTGGATTCATTCCAAGAAACAAGCCTCCTCTTTTGAAGTTTCGGGGAGAAGATCGACTACAAGTTTGAGGGACGAGATTTCACACTGAACTGGTAAGATTGCTTCTAGGCCATACACTAGCTGAAAGGGTGTAAACCCGATCTCATTTCTCACTGATGTCCAATATGCCCACAAGGCTGAGTACAAGATTAGGTGCCAACTCTGTTTATGGACTCCAATCATCCTTTGCAGCATGCGATTCAAGACTTTGTTGATTGCCTCAACTTGCCCATTAGCTTGCAGATAATATGGAGTAGAGATGTCATGGGATAGTCCTAATTTGGCAGCCAACTCAACCATCATGTGATTGTGAAAATGCAATCCATGATCTGTGACTATAGCTTGTGGAACACTGAATCTGGAGACTACATGATTGAAAAAGAAAAGAGCAACCATTTCGCCGTTGTTGTTTAATGTAGGCATCGCCTCGGCCCATTTCATAAAATAGTCAACTATGACTATGATATACCCATACCCCCTGGCCGAGGTGGGGTTACATGTCATGAAATCTATGCCCCATTTGGTGAATGCCCCAACAGAAACTACCGGCTATAGAGGTGCAGGTGGTATTCTAGTTTTGTGATCGAAGATTTGACAAGCACGGCAACTTCTGACTACAGTTATGCAATCCTTGAACATTGTTGGCTAGACGTATCTTGCTCGTAAAATCTTTTGTGCCGTAGCATAACCAGATTGATTCCCCCCACACATGCTTGAATGACAATCATTCTGGATTTTTTCGGCCTCCTCATGGGTGAGCCACCTTTGCAGAACTATATCGATACCACGACGGTAAAGTGTATCACTGATGATCATGTAGTCTTTTGCTTGGTATCGAGTACGTCGTTGTTCTGAGCGGGAGGTATTAGACCTATATGTTTGGGTCTAGAGATAGATGATTATATCTCCATACCATGGATCGCTTGAAGATATCATAAACAAAGCTTCATCCACGATTGTTGTTTTGTACGTTGAATCGGTGGACGATGATGGGAAGTCACATAGTAACTCCGCGAAAACCAGGGCTTTCTTTGATTTGGATTTTACGAATTCTAGATAAAACTCTTGCAAAATTACTATCCATTTGGAATATTTGCCCCACAGTAACTGTCGTGACAAGATATAAGTCATGGGGTTGCAATCCAACAAAATGGTAGTTTTTTGGAAGAGGACATAATGTCGAAATCTCTGGACTGCTTGAACTACTGCGAGAGCTAGCTTTTCAACATAGGAGTACTTACTCTCTGTATCATTTAAGCTTCGAATTAAATAATAGATAGGATGTTCAACTCCATTGTCTTCTTGAACTAAAACCATTGCGATGGTTGTATCCACTGCAGCGAGATACAGGTTAAAGTCTTTTTGATAATTAGGAGCATACATTAATGATGATTTTACTATGGATTCCTTTAGAGCATCAAAGGAAGCTTGTGCAACATGATCCCAATTGAAGGGTACTTCTTTTTTCAACAGACGTGTATAACCTTTAGTAAGTTCGGCATAATTTGGAATGAACCTCCTCAAAAAGTTTGATTTCCCTTGGAGTTTCTGAATCTAAAGCAAATTTGAAGGTGGAGGCAAATCAATGATTGCTTGAACCTTACACGGGTCGAGACGAATCTCGTCCTTTGAGACTACAAAGCCAAGTAAATGACCAGAATCGACACAAAACACACATTTGTGTGGATTGAGTCGTATCTTGTAGTGTCGGCAACGTAGAAATATCGCTCTCAAATGCTGCGGATGATCGGTCTGTTTTCACGAATGAGCCTGAAGATCGTCGAGATATGGTTGAATGACGTTTTTGATGTCATGGAAGGCATAATTCATTGCCCTTTGAAAGGTTGCCCCTGCGTTCTTTAAACCAAAAGGTAGCTTGCGGTATGCGAATGTGCCCCACGGACAAATAAATGTAGTCTTTGACTGGTCCTGTGGGTGGATATTTATTTGATTATATCCAAAAAATCCATCCATAAATGAAAAGATTTCACATCTAGCACATTCATCAATTATCCGGTCAATGAAGGGTGTAGGGTAGTTGTCTTTTGGACAAGATTGATTTACATTCCTATAATCGATGCACACTCTAATCATTCCTTGCTTTTTCATTATAGGAACAATATTCGATACCCAATCGGTTAGAGAAACCGGGTAAATGAAACCAGCATGGAGAAGTTTTTCAACTTCTGCCTTGATGGAAGCGACTTTCTTTGGGTGCACCTGCCGAAGTCGTTGTCGTACTAGTTTGACATCTGGATACATCTTGATTTCGTGTTCAACTATGCTTGAGTCAATGCTTGGCATTTCTTCATATGACCATGCAAAGACATCTCTGAAATCATGAAAGAGAGCGTAATATACTTCCTAATCTGAAGAAGAACAAGATTTTCCGACATGAATATTCTCTACAACATTTGGTTTGGTAGAGATATTGATGGCGATAGTCTCTTCAATATTGGACAAGTTTCGCTTGGAATCCACCATATTTACAGTATTTGATAGGAAATCAAAAACTGAAGAATGATCAAGGTCGGTGAAACAATATTCTTTGTAATATGGAAGATGGGAACGATGGTGGTAATATTCCCATGGTGCCCCGTCAATCATCATTGACTAAACAATTCCTTCGTCTGTAGAATGTACATGCGACCAAGGATCTGAAGAGGTACCATATTCCTTAGACCTATCTATCCAAATGCTTGATGAGCGTTGATTTGGGTTTGCCTCCCATGCCAAAAACATTGATTGCTACAATATTTCTTTTGGGCTTGGAGGCAAAACCTGGCAACAATCCATGCTAACATTGTGTTCGGACATCTTCTGAATGGAAGGCATCATATAGCAGGTTCCCACCGTGACCACTTCCACCAGATTGGTTGGAGGCGGTAGGGCAAAAGTACCCATCAATGTGGGGTCTTTTAGTAGGCCTACTCCGATATTTTGAAGCAATTGAGAGCTTCTGTGGATCATCGGAATGCTTCCCGTAACTTGTGAACTATTGGGGAGAAATGTTTGTTGGTCGACGATTGTAATTCCTCCTTGGAAGGGAAATGCAATCTTTCTGAATTATGTCGACACAACAGCAGCCATAGCATAAATCCAAGGCCTTCCCAGTAGGATGTTGTAATCGAGGTTTCCATCGATAACTTCAATGTCAATTTCTACTATTTTTCCCCCCAGTTCGACTTGCAAGTTACTTAAAATCTCGTATGGAGTCTATGTTCATCCATCAAATGATTTAACGTCGTCGACGATCATGACAAGGGTGGTGAGCCTAAAGTTTTCCGGCAACTCATAGACATAATACATGTAGATGCCCCCTCATCAATAATTGTTCGATGAATAGTTTTGTTGAGGGCTTTCACTTGAATAAGGAAAGCAAGTTGCGCTGGTAGCTACGGGTCATATCCTTTATGATTACAGGTCACAATATTGGAATCCTCTGGGTCAATCCCACCTATTGCTGATAATAGAGCTTGCTTCTGGGAGGGGAAATTTTGCAGTACCTCAAGTGTCGACATAGCGGACGACGATTGGGCCAGGTCCTCTACTATATTATAATTTTGTGCTGCTCTGGCATGAGGATTAAATGTCGATTTGTGTACTACTCCCTTTGGCGGCTTTATCGTTAGCTCAGGAATGATGGGTGGCACAACTTCGGTCGAAGTTGTTGTCGAACCACTAGGTTGATCAGTAGCCTTGTTGTTCGACAGCTATGGATTCCCGTAATATTTATTCCTTGTCAATATCAAAGCATCATTTTGCTGTTTCGAAATGGACAACATAAGCACTTGGGATGGGGAAGCATTGTCACTAGCAACGAAATTGGTTCATGGGTTTGGAAACAGATCAGTCAATACCACTGAGGTTTTTGAATTCTTTAAGAGTTTCCTAAGCTCAGCTTTATGTGGAAAGTCTTTCGTCCAATGATCCTCATCGCATATAAAGCATGGATGACTTGGTTTCCTTTCTCTAGAAGGGTTTACTGAAGATTTTCCAGGAGACGACTTCTCCTGTTTCTCCTTTTTCCCTTTCTTTTTCTTCTTGCCCCCTGGTTACTTGGGTTCTTTTCCTTTGTCAGTCGACATGGCATTTACCTCCAAGGCAAGAAGTTATTCATTTTCATTTTGACTAGAAACCATACGAGCTTTCGTGCTAGTCGTACCTATCACGCCATCGCCGGCATGAGAGTCTTTGTTTGATTTAAGAGGAGGAGGAATGGAAACCTCCAGTCTAAGAGCATCAGGGATTTTTTCATAGAGCGTGCTAGACTGAGTATAGATCAAGTCTAGATATTGCGCATGAGCAATGACTTGCTCTTCAGTGATGACCCCTCCCTTTGCCACATCTTCTGTGATAGAAGGTAACAATGACTTAATAAACCATTCAGCTAGCAATTGATCAGGAACATATGTTTTTACCATTCTATGACAACGTTGCCACTCATGAATATGATCAGATATGTGAGTGCCCGTCATTTGTTTGAAATAAGAAGCTCTGTTCCTTTTTTGTACCTTATGGGTAATTGAAAATGGGTTAAAAAGGTTGTGGCAAGGGCGTTGAAGTTATCAAATAAAGCTCTAGGCAATTCGATGTACCATTTTTCTTCTGGACCAGTTAACGTTCGTTGAAAAAGGCGAAGCCTAATCGAATCATCATTTGGAGTGTTGGATGAACACCATAGATGAAAGGTCATCACATGATTCGACGGGTCTTTTCCCGGATTTCCATTAAATTTAGGAATATCTTACGGAAGTTTATGAGGAATTGCCAGCCACCAAGGGGCATAAGCAATTGGATCGTTTGTTAGCCGATTTAGATCCAGTAACTCTAACGTCACCACGAAGGGCAACTATTGATTTAGGTTTGGTCAAGCATACCCAGGATAAGATGGGATTGCCTAAGCAGTGGGTCTTTGCATACCAGCATAATGCATTTGATGTTGATAACTTTGGTAAGGTTGATGGGCATAACCATTATGACATGATTGATGTTGACAATTTTGAATATACGACTGCCCATTACTTGCAAAGACTTGTTGCTCAGATCCTTGGTAAGCTTGTTGGAATTACGGGTGTTGATATTGTACTAGCCATGGTTGTGAAGCCATTTGCTATTGCCCAATACTGGCTGTTTGACTAAGATGAGGGGTAATAGTACCCGTTTGAGCCTGCGTCACTCCAGTTAAGGAGCCACTAATTGGTGATTGTAGTTGCATCGTGGAGACAAGAGGTTGTTGTATTGCGACCTGAGAAACTTGAGGTTGGCATACAACAGGCAATGCTTGTACTTGTGACACCGTCATAATAGCCGGTGTAGTGGGGATATTTGACACAGGTAGACTTTATTTCATTGAGTATACAACTCTTGGTTGTTGAGGCAGTATTGGTACCCAACTGCTGGATGTAATTCCAGCATGACCCGAATTCTGTTGCGAACTCTCATATGGTTATTCTCTTGGAGGGAACAATGAAAGGGCATACTGGCCCCCATACAATGGCAATCCATTGCTCAAAGGAAGGATTTGCCTTTGGGGACTGGGCTGCCCAAATTAATACTGCTACGAAGGATCAATTTGCTGAGACTCAACATATGAGATTCCAGATATTATTCCGGATGAACAAACGGGAACATACCATACTGTCGAAACAATCCCTGGATGGACTCCGTCTAGCAGTTGAGAGCTAGTTGGGATAGATGGTACACCAGCGAACATTGTTGGAGTAGCAGCAGGAGTTTCTGTTGTTGCTCCATCAGATGACATAGTCCCAGATGTCGATAGTTGTTCAAACATATCTAGTCTATCTAAAAGATTTCCTAGCGATTCTACAGGAACTTGCGATGAAGGGAGACTAACTTCTGATGAAGAAGGATATAGGGTGATCCTGGCTCCAAAATTCAATGGAGTACTGGATGGAGGATTGTAGTGGCCAATCTAGGGTGTTACATTAGACTATATTTATTATCAACCTGGGTAAGTAAACTTCGAGGCGTGTGTCTAAAATATATAGACATAAAGGATTCCTAACTAGGTGTTTGTTTTGATAGGTGATAGTACTTCTTTACAGAAGGTTGAGATATGTTTCCCCTCACCTTAACACTCAGATCACCTAGGTTATCTAACTGTCCTAAGGATACAGCGTATGGCTAGACTGAGATTTTAGTCCCCTTACAAGGATGCTATGCACAAAAGCTCTGTCTAGTTAACACTGAACCATTCATAAAGAAATCAAAAGCACACTGAACTTTAAATGCATAAACAAACAGAGTCTATGGAGATGCTCTAAAATATAACGATGGATCAAATCTCTTACAAGACCTGGTTCAATGATCTAATGATAAGATCTTCAAGCGATCACCATAAATACCATTTGTGATAATTCATAATCAAATCGACAAAATCATGAGCATGGAAATAACCTTAAACAATTTGCGTTCTATGTAAATTCAGAAGCTGCTAAGGAAACAAAATTAACAGTATACCAATCCACGCAGGGCCTGTCCACGTTTCAATGGTACATTGGAATGAACTCAAGAAATGAGAGTATTAACGCATAGACACTGCTGGAGTAAAATCGTAACTATATTCAAGCATTGAAGATTGCAATCACATATATGAATTCGGTTCTCAAAACAATACACAGAGATAATAATCGTAACTGTCTCTGAAAAACAAAAATAATACACAGTCTTTATCTGCCTTCCTATTTGAATCGAATGTACATTCATTAAGCAGATGTTTCTGCTTTTACAGTGGAGTGATTTTTGGTCATTCTAATATAAAACGATCTCCAAAAAAATACAAAACGAAACCAGTTTGGAACCATGGCTTTTACTGCCTTTGTAACCAAAAGGCTGGGGTTTGACCCAACATTGACCGCATAACCAGGAGCTTTTGATCTACTGTAAAATTGATTTTTATCCATGCATGTACATTCAGGAGCTTGTTCCTATCCATTGCTTTAGCTTGCCTCTCGTGCCACTTGTCAGATGATAAACTATTTACAGGATGTTATGACTTCATGTAACCTTTTTGTTGAAAATTCCTAATTTCTAACATAAAAATTCATAAATTAACTTTAATGCAAACTAACAACTATAATTCTGTTAACTAACCAATTTCGATGGATGTAAAGGGATCTATGGAGGAAAAATATAGACAAATGATGATGTTTTTAGAAGAAAAAGATGGTAATGGAATGGTACCAACATGTCCCCCAAGTTTAATGTCTTAGCATGTCCTCATGCTAAGCCCGATGTGCTGCCTTTATACTCTGTCCCTGCCTGTACCTCTGCTGCCTTTAACAATGCATCTATGTTCTTTTTAGCTTGGGCTTCCTTCTGAATGTGGAGCTCATGCTTCAAACTCTTGTATTTCTCCTTGAGGGATTTCTTCTGGGTATACCATTTAGTTACCCAGTTGCAAATGCCAGTCTATTCAGCCTTGAGCTATTTAATTTGCTCTTTAAGATTCTCATTCTTCTGCTGGGTTTTCTTACTCTGAATTTTCAACATCTCATTCTCCCTCTTAATAACTTTTTCTAGCATGTTGGCCTCCATCAGTTCTTCTTTTAAATTTTCAATTTACTTTTCCAGCCTCCTTTGTTTCTTAATTGCAGGTGGTGACTCCTTTCCTTGCCTATTGTTGCTCTCAACCTCCATTTCGGATTCTTGTCCATGATGTGAGTGAGCACTGCTCTCGATGTCCATTGGTGCATGTGCATTTGATTTGGGTTGATCTTCTCGTGGCTGGGCCTTTTGTGCTCTCCTAGATCTTCTTGTATAGGTAGTGAAAACTTTATCTTGCTCCATTTTTTGGGTAGCCTCTTGTCTCATCTTTCTCGTCCTCACACTGCTACTGGGTGGAGGGACATTGCTTGATTTATGCACAGGAATCTCTTCATCAATGTCAAGCATATATCTTGAGTGCTCTTGTTGTTCTTACTCATCCTCTCCATCTTTTATTTGATTGGCAACTAGGAATTCCTTCCATGTCTTGCCCCTTTTCTGCACTTCAAATTCAATGAGAATCTTAATTAACCCAAAATGGTATAAACTTTTGTCCTCATTACCTTTCTGCTTTTGGATAGTCTTTGACATCTTGGTCAAGCTTTGCAAGAGGAAATATGGTAAACTAATAGTGCACTGCCCCTTTAAATGTAACAGAAGTTTAATATGGTACAAATAGACTATGCTATATCGACCCTCACACGTAACAAACTTTTGGATGATATACACCATCTCGTCCCATGGATGCATCAACTAGCTCCTTGGGATGCCCTTCTTCCAGTTAACCGATGAAACCCTCGACCTGGACATGAATTGGGTCCATGATTTCTCTTTGAATTGTTTAGTTTTGAAGTACTTCTCTCCTTCTGGGCTGATCCCTAAGGACTGTGCTATAGTGTCTTCTGAGACTCTAAATGAGAAATTACCTATCAACGCCTTTTCCCCATTAAATGTAAAGGCAAACTGTTTAGTCACTTCCTCATTGCTTCCATTAAACTTTTCCAAAAAGGGTAGCCGTTATTTCTCTCTTAAAATTGCAATGCAGTCATCGTGGTAATGAGAACTATCAAATGTGTTTGGTTCTACTCTATTAATCATTTTGACAGAGAAACTCTTGCTCTAACCCTCTTCGTTTATGCTTATTAATTGAACAAGGGTATTTTGGTTTGTTACCTTTGCTTTTCACTTCACAAAACTGACTTGGTGGCGTCCTCTGTTCTTCGCAATCAGCTCCTTCAATGGCTTGAGCAGTGACCGGATGACTGGCCTTGAATTATGGCAGAGGTGGAAATTTGTGAGCCCAAATACTGTGCTTTCCTTTCGTAGCACTTGCTGTTCTCAGCCTCCTTTTTTTTTTAAATCACAGCACTTGAATTGCTAATACGGAACACCCTTTCTACAACTAAGAATGAAATAGAATTATAACAACCAACTCAACCCAATTCACTATAATAATAACAGAGCATATTCATAGTCCAATGACAGAGGAGTAGTTGTACTGGGTTGTGTGAATACCATCATGAGAACGCTGCAAGCATGTATGAAGTACTGGAGTGTAATAACGGATAGTCTCTTGCATGAGTCGAGTTGGTCGAGCGATCATGTTATAACTTGGTCGACTCAAAATCAATGCATGAATCCCTGTAACATTTGGCTCTCCAAGAGTTCACCACTTGTCCCTTGCTCATTGGTTCTTGGCCAACTAAGGAGATGTTGGACCAATAGTAAGGTTTGATGGCCGATAGGGAGTGAATAACAAGGCTGGGAGGGTGGTGGAATAAAGGATTAAAAAAAATCGTAGGAGAAGTATGGGGATAGGCTAGAGTGTTGGGAAATGGTAGGAATTAGGAATATGACAAGAGTGGTGGATACGTGGGTGTTTTTGAAATTGATTATAAGAAGTTATATTCATCACATTTAACACTAAATTAATCTAAGAATTTAAATGTTAAAAATAAAAATGATAAAAATACTTTACACTTTTATTGGTTGATCAAGAATTGAGTTGGCATGCATAGGTAGGATTTCTTGTTCAGATATGACTAATCTTTGCTGTCCATAACAGGTCCCTCTGAGATGAATTTGGATGCAACAAGTCCCTCTAAGATTTGGAGAATGTTTGTGTAGCCTCTTTGAAATCTGGAAAAGAACTATATGTGTGCAGCTTCCTTAATCTTTGATGTTTGCTGGAGCCTCGGTGACAAGAAACCTTTGGGTATCTGTTGAACTTTGTTGAAGCTTTGCTGAAGTAGCTTGAGATAGCAGTCTCTAACAGGTCCCTCTATTGTTGGTGCTAGTATCATGGTCTTTTGAACAGGTCCCACTGCATAGTGCTTAAACAAGTCCCTCTTATTAGAACAAAGACAAAACAACTTCTTTATTGAAATACAAGAGTGCTGAAACAAACTTCTTTGAGAATTTACAATGAAGAGATAAACTCTTTGAAAATTTGCAGTGAGGAGATGAGATAAAAAAAACAAAAATTCTGATGCTTCTCCCCCACTAAAGCTTTGACTTGTCCTCAAGTCATTATTAAATAGATGAATCAATAGGAAACAAAAAGAACAAGGAATTCTTACCAGCCATAGAATTGGTCAAGTAAGAATTCTGGGTTAGAGTGTGCCAAAGTCTGGTTTTCACATCTAAACCATTATTAATTTTTTTTTAAATAAATTTTTTTTATTTTTTTTTTTTAATTTTTTTCTAAATGGAAATGAAATGAACTAAGGTAGAGATACTACAGCTGAAGGTTGCAATATCTCAACCTCCCTTTGCTGAGATACAGTTTGAAGAAAATCCTCCTTGGTGATGGGCTTATGATAGAGTTTCAACCTATGGCCATTGACAAGAAAGGGGTGACCTTCTCCATCAATGGGAATAAGCTGGATTGATCCATTCTCATGAACTTGAACTATCTCATATGGGCCCATCCAATGTGTGGTAAACTTGGCTTTATGATCTCTGAATTTAGAGTCAAAGAGTAAAGCCCAATCTCCTTCTTTGAACTGTTTTTTCTTGATATGTGCATCATGCCACTGCTTCCTTTGTCTTTGCATGAGGAATGTTGTCTCCTCTACTTGCTACCTCATCTCATCCAGCTAGTTCAACTGCTGAATTCTTTCTTGTTGTGATTCATTAAGATCAATTCCCAAATCTGCAGCCATCTTAAAAGTATCTATTTGAAACTCAATAGGAAGAATTACCTCTTTTCCATACACCAACTGGTATGGTGTAAATCCTGTAGTATTCTTCCACATGATTCTATAATCCCAGAGTGCATCTTTGAGCTTCTCCTCCCAATTCTTTCTGTTCATTGCTACAATCTTAGTGATAATTCCTTCCAATGTTTTATTTGTTGATTCCACCTGGCCATTGGCTTGTGGATGGTAAGGTGTACTTCTTCTGTGCTTGATTTGATACTTTTCAGTGATGTCCTTAACTAAATTTGAAGTAAACTGAGTACCTTGATCTGTTGCTATCTCCCTTGGTACTCGATACCTTACAAAAATTTCTTCAAAGAGGAAATTTACCACTGTTTGTTCAGTTGCCTGGACTAGTGCTTTAGCTTCAGCCCACTTTGTCACGTAATCAGTATATACTAGGATGTACTTCTTACCATTGGAAGTTGGATTGATGGGTCCTATGAAGTCTAGAGCCCATTTTTCAAATGGCTCTAGGTGTACTTGAGGCTGAAGTGGCATCTCATCTCTAGCTGTTGGCCTACCCATTCTTTGACAGCTATCACAACTCTTCACGTACTTCTTGGAATCCTTGAAAATAGATGGCCAGTAGTACCCAAGACTAAGGATCTTGAATGTTGTTCGTTTAGCTGCAAAATGCCCACCACACGGTTCATCATGGCAAGATTTTAAAATATCAATAATTTCATCATTTCTTACACATCGTCTAATAATCATATCATAACTAGTGTAAAATAAATCGCCATTAACCCATGAGTATTGAGCACTTTGTTTGATTAGCCTCTTCTTTTTCTTTGGAGTAAAATATGGAGGTGTTCTTCCTATGGACAAGTAATTGGCCAAGTCAACATACCAAGGATTCACTATTTAAATTGCAAATAAATTTTCATCTAGAAAAGAATCTTCAACCGGAACAACATCACCTTGATTTTGCAGTCTAGAAAGAAAATCTGCCACCTGATTCTCCTTAACTAGTCTATCTAACACTGTGATGTTAAATTCCTGTAACAATAACAACCATCTGGTAACTCTGCCACTAGTTACTGCTTTTCTCATTAAATGCTTAATGGCAGAATGGTCAGTATGTACAAAAACCTCATAACCAGTTATATAATGTCAGAATTTATTGACAACATGTATGACTGCAAGCATTTCTTTTTCTGTGATTGTGTAGTTTAGTTCTGTAGGTGTTAGATTTTTGCTAATGAAATAGATGGCATAATGACAAGACTGCTCTTTTTGGCCTAATGAGGCGCCTACTGCAGTATCAGATGCATCTGTAAAGATGTGAAATGGTAGGTTCCAGTTAGGTCCTTTTAAGACTGGTGTGATTGATAGCTTTGCTTTGAGTGTTTCAAATGCTTGTTGACAATTATCATTCTAGTTGAAAGGTGCATCTTTGGCTAGAAGCTTAAGCAAAGGTAAAGCTATTCGACTAAAATGCTCAATAAATCTTCTGTAATAGCTTGCATACACAAGAAAACTTCTTACCTCTTTTTGAGTCTTCAGAAAATCGACAATGATCTGGATTTTTGATGGATCAACTTTAATGCCATGAGAAGAAATATAGTGTCCTAATACTATCCCTTCATTTAACATGATAAAACATTTTTCATTGCTTAGGGACAGATTAGCCTCAATACATCTCTTCAAAACTTTTTCAAGATTCGTTAATGCATGCTCAAATGAATCACCATACATTGAAAAATCATACATATAAACTTCAACACAATCATGAACTAAATCAGCAAAAATAGCTAATACAGCTCTCTAAAATGTAGCTGGAGCATTGAAAATTCCAAATGGCAAAACATTATAAGCATAAGTGCCCCAAGGACAAGTAAAAGTGGTTTTGTCCTAGTCCTCTAAGGCTATCTTGATCTGGTTGTAGCCACTGAAACCATCAAGAAAAGAGAATGATGATTTCCCAGCTAATGTGTCTAGCACTTGGTCAATAAATGGTAGTGGAAAATAATCTTTGAGGGTTGCTTTGTTCAATTGTCTGTAGTCAACACAAATCCTCCACTTACCATTTTTCTTGGGAACTACCACCAATCGGGATACCCACTGACTGTCAGAGATAGGATAGATAAAATTGACTCTTAACAGTTTTTGTAATTCTTCTCTAACAATATCCTGAAGCATGGGGTTCATTCGTCTCTGTGGTTGCCTCACCGGTTTGACATTGCTATCTGTATAAATATGGTGAGTGCATGTTTCAGGGTGGATTTCGTGCATATCAGTGTAGTCCCAAGCAAATGCTTTTTGGTATTTTCTCAATAATTGGATCAATTTCTCTTCCTAATATGAGTCTATGTGAGTGCCAATATTCAAAGTTTTTCCTGGACTAATCTCTATGGTCTTATTCTATGTGTTTGTGATGGATTGGATAGGGAAAATGTTGTGAAATGTTGTTTGCAAAGAATGAATGGTGCATGTTTCCTGAAAAGTTTGTGCCAAAAGTTCATCTGTAGCATGGTATTGGTCATTCCTCAATTCTTTGGAAACATCAGGTTCAGAGAGGAACAATTCTACCAAATCATCATTATCATGTTCTTGAAAATCATAGATTTAGTTGATGCTGAAAACATATTGAACTTCTACCTTATCATTGTATTTATCATCAAGCCATAAATTGTGTGCTACTACTAGTGACTGTGCTGATGGGTGAAGAGTGAGTTGTTTTCTTTCAGTTCCTCGTGAAATGATCATATTACCCGATCTACATCCTATGAATGCATCAACAGTTGCTAAACATGGTCTACCAAGGATGATAGGGTGTCCTCCTAAATTGGATTTTGGTTGAAGAACTAAAAGGTCCACTGGATACTCCCAAGAGTCCAGTGAAACAATTATGTCCTCCAAAATCCCTTCAGGAATCACTTTAGACCTATCAGCGATTTCTAGAACAATTGTTGTGTGCTGCAAGTTTGTGAGCTGGAGTATTTTCATGGTTTCAAGAGTCATCACATTTATTGCGGCCCCAAGATCAATTAAGGTGTTTGGAATATGTATGTTGTTAATGATTGTAGTGACTCTGGGAATACCAGGATCAACATACTTTTCCATTGAAATGGTGTTTGTCATAAGGCTAGCTAAATGTCCAATAACATGAATGGTTTGTGGATCAACTCTTTTCCTAGTAGGCTTTTTAAGGCACAGTTCTTTGATGCCTTTAGTATATATGGGAATGTATTTTATGGCTTGTAGTAGCGGAATTTTTATGTAGACATTCTTTAGCTCGTCTAAAAAATCAAACTGTGGTATAGACATGGGAGATTTTGTTTGGACCAATCGGTCTAGAAAAGGTGGTGGATGCAATGGATGCATTTTTTTGTGTTTGATGTCATCATTTGGTTTCCTTTGAATGGGAGTTTCATTTTCATTTTCTTTGTTTTCTCCTTGTTTTTCAACTACTGGAGATTCTTTGTGAAGTACCTTTGCAAACCTCAAATTGATATTTTGCAAGGGTAATGTGGGATATGAGGGTCCCTCATCTACATTGTAAGCTAGTCTCTCTGCTCTGTTATTTGGATTTGGTACAGGTTGAGCAGGGATTTGAGTAGGTCTAGGAGGTTGTGGGTTAGATGGAAGTTGTAATTGTGGTGGATTTATTGGTGGAGGAGCAGGCAATGCTTGTTGAGTGGGTTGGGATTGATGTGGGTAAACAACTTGATGCTGAGGATATTGCCGATATGATTGAGGATATGGTGAATATGGTTGATGGTATTGTTGATATGGCTGCAAATATGGTTGGTATGGTTGAGGGTATGGTGGATATTATTGAGAGTATTGCTGAGATGGTCTCCATTGTTGTTGTGGGTAACTTTTGTGCTGCCATGGCATGGGTACATTCCGTGAATTCTGAGCATACATCTGATCATGTGCAGGAAATTGTAAATTCTGGTTTGGGAACATACCTTGAGGTCGAGATCTTGGCTGCCATGGTCTCTTTGCGCCCATAAAATACACATTCTCCATATCTATATTGGATGCCACATTACAATTCTGCAAAACCTTATTTTTAGAGCAATGAAATATACCATAATTTTCAGTACAAAAGGCACAAACTTGAATATTTTCTAATGGGCAATCTTTTAAGGCATGCTTCTTCCGGCAATTTGGACAAAAGATAGCCATCATTTAATCTTCCTCTTCTTGTATTTTCTTAGCTTTAAGAGTGTCAATTTGGGTCCCTAATGTACTCAATAGATCTGTTTTGAATTCCTCTAACAAATTTCCTATTTCAGCTCGTGTGACACTAGCTGAAGCAGATTTTGTGGCTTTGGATGATATCGTTCTTTTTTCAATTTTTGCTTTGCTCCTAGAGTACTTTTCACATAGATTAGCAATTTCTTCGAAAGGTAAGGTGGAAATATCACCTTTGCCCATCAAATTAAGATCATCTAAGTATTCCTCTCGAATTCCCTTCAAAAATATTGTTGTAATGAGATCAAGAGTCATGGATCGATGTTTTGATTTTTGTAAATTGTAAGCAAATCGTTCCAAGTACTCCTCTAGACTTTCATCCTCTTGTTGATTCATCCTAAAGATATCATCTTTAGAATCCTTTGATCTACAATAAGGTTGGTATTTCCTTAGAAATATTCTTCGCATGCCATCCCAATCAGTTATTGCATGCTCACCAAGCCCCATGAACCATCTTAGTGCTGATGCCTTTAGTGTTGCTGGGAAGAGTCTAAGCCTATGGGCATCATCCGTGTAACCATATGTTCGACATACAATGTCAAATTCAAACAAGAATGAATCTGGGTCTTCTGAAGCCATGCCATAAAAGTTTGGTAACATAGAAGGAGGTATGTTTTTCATTTTTATCTCCTCATCATGATTGTCTTCCGGTTCGTGGATAGGAAATTTAAAAGTTGATTCTTCCTCCTCTCCTTTATCGTGTTGTTGTTCAGGAGTGGGTCTTCTTACTGATCCTCCTCCTTCGTCAGTCATTTTTATGGATTCTTCTGGTGATTTGATTGTTTGTTCAATATCACTCGTTCCAAAGAGTTGTTCTAGAGATTGTTGACTTATTTTTCTACTTTCTCTCTTTATAGAAGATTCAGGGAGATGTTTCTTCTAAGATTCGTGTGCCAATAAGGTTTGTCTCTCAATAAGTGTAAGTCTTTGGCTTGATTTTTGTTTATCCTCTAATCTTTGTATGGTGGTCTCCTCAGCTGGTGTTGTGTGTTTAGTTTATCCCAAAGGGTTTGCTCCTGATGATAGGTTAGTTTTTGGATGGGGGGTTTTTGTGAATCTGCCTCTATTATCTCTAGATCTAGGCATAAGCAAACATGATTTCTAAAGTGATAGTCAAATCTATGTTGTGTTTTTGGTTTGTTTTTGTTGATTTAATTTTTTTTTATATTTTGATTGATTTTTTTTCGAAATCCTCTAACTACGCCTCCCCGGCAACGGCGCCAAAATGTAGTGGCCAATCTAGGGTGCTAGATTAGACTAGATTTATTATCGACCTGGGTAAGTAAAGTTCGAGGCATGTGTCTAAAATCTATAGACATAAAGGATTCCTAACTAAGTGATTGTTTTGATAAGCGATAGTAATTCTTTACAGAAGGTTGAGATATGTTTCCCCTCACCTTAACACTCAAATCACCTAGGTTATGTAACTGTCCTAAGGATACATCCTATGGCTAGACTGAGATTTTAGTCCCCTTACAAGGTTGTTGTGCACAAAAGCTCTATCTAGTTAACACTGAAGCATTCATAACGAAATCAAAAGCACACTGAACTTTAAATGCATAAACAAACAGAGTCTATGGAGATGCTCTAAAATATAACAATGGATCAAATCTCTTACAAGACCTGGTTCAATGATCTAATGATAAGATCTTCAAGCGATCACCATAAATACCATTTGTGAGAATTCATAACCAAATCGACAAAATCATGAGCATGGAAATAACATTAAACAGTATGCGTTCTATGTAAATTCAAAAGCTGCTAAGGAAACGAAATTAACAGTATACCAATCCACGCAGGGCTCATCCATATTTCAATGGTACACTGGAATGAACTCAAACAACGAGAGTATTAATGCATAGACGCTTCTAGAGTAAAATCGTAACTATATTCAAGCACTGAAGATTGCAATCACATATATGAATTCAGTTCTCAAAATAATACACAGAGATAATAATCGTAACTGTCTCTGAAAAACAAAAATAATACACAGTCTTTATCTGCCTTCCTATCTGAATCGAATGTACATTCATTAAGCAGATGTTTCTGCTTTTACAATGGAGTGATTTTTGGTCATTCTAATATAAACCAATTTCCAAAAAAGACAAAACGAAACCGGTTTGGAAACCATGGCTTTTATTGCCTTTGTAACCAAAAGGCTGGGGTTTAACCTAGCGTTGACCGCATAACCAAGAGCTTTTGATCTGCTGTAAAATCGATTTTTCTCCATGCATGTACATTCAGGAGCTCGTTCCTATCCATTACTTTAGCTTGCCTGTCATGCCACGTCAGATGATAAACCATTTACAGGATGTTATGACTTCCTGTAACCTTTTTGTTGAAAATTCCTAATTTCTAACATAAAAATTCATAAATTAACTTTAATGCAAACTAACAACTATAATGTTATTAACTAATCAATTTCGCTGGATGTAAAGGGATCTATGGAGGAAAAATATAGAAAAACGATGATGTTTTTAGAAGAAAAAGATGGTAATGGAATGGTACCAACAAGGATCCTCCACAATCTCTTTTATAGCAATCAATCCAGGTGGGAGAGGTAGACCATCAGGTTCGTAAAATATTTCTGGTGCCAAAGAAGGTATAGACTCTGCAACGACAGACGTTGGAGGGGGAACACCTTCCGAATCAGCTATACGTGCAGCCGGTTCAGGAATAGAAGCGTTTACCATTACACTAGGATCAGTTCTAATGTCCTCTTGTGGCCGCAGAACTTCTTCTGTAAAGGCAAGGATACCAGAAATGGTTGGAGTAACTGGAGTCCCTGAGGATGTTGGAACACAAGTTCCAAGAAAACCAGGGGACTTTGATCCGGTTAAACAAGTTCACTTTGTCTGGAATAGTTTCGTTTCTAGAGTAAAAGACGGTTGACTCGTTAATCTCCATGAACGATGGGGCTTCGATTAAATTTCCTCCACGATTGCGGATTAGTCGATCAACTCAAAATAAAGGGGAAAAAGTGATTCTGAATTAAATGAATTTTAGACGCTTTGACACAACTTGCTTTTTCAATTTTTAAGAGTCGAGAAAAAGCTAAAGATGACTCTAGTCGCCTTCAATTTTTAATGAGCCTGAAGTGACAAGTGATCAGATGGACCTTTTCCTTTAAGGAGTCTGAAAAGGAATGAAATAGACTACTCTGGAAATCTAGACAGAGGGATTACCAAACCAATCACAAAACTGTAGAATACTTTTTACGGTATGGCAGCCAATCTTCCCAAATGTTGTGTTCAATGCATTGCGATCGATAGGGTGGTAGACAAGGCTTCCTAAGGATAAAGGATATAGCATATTGTGGTCTCCCAATATATACTCGACGGTACGTGGGAGCACAAGTCCGTACTGGCACTTGTCATCTCAAAGAGGAGGAATCACCCAACCTACGATGAAAGCGATAGTTACCAGGCTCTACGATGATGGAATACATCTCTAGCCTAGACTTCTAAATGTTGTGTGTAAGGTTCCAAAGCATTTTTATGTTCATTGAATTTATTTTATAGTTGATCTTTCTTAAGAAGTTTGCCTTTAAGGTTCACCGCATGATGTAGATATACAATTCCTAAAATGTAATCTAAGATGATAAACAATCGTTTATTCTTATTTTTGCAATGAAAACCCTAGCTACTAAGGAAAGAGAAGTGAGATTCTTTCAACATAGAGCAGAGAGCACACACTAGATGCACTGTCCTAAATCAAAATCAACAAGAAGTCTAAATGCAATGCACATGCATGTATTTGTTTTCCGTTTTCTTAATGTATGAATGACAAAAAGAATGCTAAGTACAAATCTAAATTATCTTTTCAAAGCGACAGTACTAACAATTTTCACTTCAAAAAACGAAAGGAAGACAATGACGACACTTTGCAATTTTGAATTGAAAACCGCTTTCGACACTTGAAAAACTATTAATTCAAATCAAATACAAGAGTAACAGTGTAATCGACCATCAATAATAGTAGGATTCTTTTCTTTGACTAAAAACGACACTTGCAACACTTCCAAATCAAAAGACGACAGTTCGATTAAGCTACTTCTTTTTAAAGGAGAACTGTAAATGGCGAAAAATACATAAAAACATTTACAGTTCTTTGTACAATGGAGGCTGAATAATGCAAAGGAAGGGAGTTTCCACAGTGGTATACTGATCATAGACAACAAAACCCCTGAATAAAGTTGAAGAGAGTGAAGAAAAACAAAAAATCTGGAGGCAAAAATAGTCTTATCTGATCATCACACCTGTAGCACAAGGAAACAGGGATGCATCTCACCTACTGCACATGGGAGGTGTGATGCATCCAGATTGCCAAGAGGAGAAGGTGCGATGGTCTAGGGACGAGACTTCAACTTGGTTTTTGGTCACAGTTTGTAGCTTAGTTTAGGGATTTAGGCCGAGCTAATGATAGTCATTAAATGCAAATCATAGGGGCTAATCTAATGAGGTTACTTGAGCCACCACCAGGGTAATTAGGATGTTCGCAAATCAATCGTTTAGTTTATAAACAAAACCCACAGATGGACTGAAGCAGCATTGATCTACTTTGCACTTGCATAGAAAATGCAGTTCGAAGGCTAGCTGGCTTAACTTCAGGCTCTGTTTGTAGTTTATAAAGTAAACAAATATAGACTAGCAAACAAGCTATTTGCTCCCCAGTGGAGTTGCCATTTTGTTATCGAGAAACCTAGTGTCTATTCAGAGCTACTAGTCCCACTAAGATGGGTAGCTATCTTAGAAACAAACAAACTAAAGTTACTTTCGTTTTCCTTTATGAGAAGTAGATAGGAGAGGTGCAAAGAATACCAACCTCTATCTTTCACTTGGTTCCTTGCTTGTTCCTTCTTCCCTCTAACAGATCTTTGCCACTCCTTCCTTGCTTACCCACTGCAAAGAGTACCTGTAAAGTCAAAGCAACGTAATACCTTCAAATTACTGTGATCTACAATCATAAACAATATAGGACCAGATATATATTGACCACACAAATGCATATATCATCAAACATACAAGAATGTGGAGGAAAACTTGAATAGCTTTATTGATAGAAAGAGTAGAAGAGAGGATTACAACCCATTGATC
>APFE030703625.1:8442-61308 GCA_000404065.3 Pinus taeda | reverse complement strand
TAAATAGACTAGGGACTGCTATAAATAGAAAGGGACCCAGAAATGCTATTTTTAGAATTTTCTATTTTGAGCAATTTCATCTCTCACCCAAGGTGGCCAATGACCTCACTGGCCAAACTGCTATTTTTAGAAGTCCTATTTTTAGCACATTCTAAATTTAACATTTCTTGTTGCACATTTTTCAACAAAGAGATCAGACGGTTGACCAAGACGGGAAGTAGCAGCAAAGGAGGTCGAATCAAGAAAGAGGAGGAAGAGGATGCAGCTCTGGCATCTGCGGGACAGCAAGGGAAGAGGAAAAAGAAGGACATCTCCAAGATAAAGTGCTTCCGTTCTGGGGAGCTGGGCCATTATGCAACCCAGTGTCCCAGGAAGAAGAATAAGGGAGAGGCTTCTGACTCCAAGGCAGCGCCGGCTAAGGCGGAGAAGGAAGTGGAGACTGATGACAATTGTGCCATGAGTGCTCATACACCTCTAGAGAAGAGGTGGGGAGACATTGAGTTGTATTCAGGAGGACTGCAGGAGATGACGGGCAGGATCCTTGGAGACCCAAACTCTTGGATCATATCTGGCTATGGGAGCTCTAAGTGACAATAGCAGGATGATGGATGTCGGTAGAAGCAAGATGCAGATGGAGCAGAAGAACAGTGCTAGAGTGCAGGGATCTGTAGCAGCGTAGTGAGGGTTGCAGCAGTGCGAGAGGCACCGAGGAGGTTGCAGCAGTGCAGGAAGGCACAGAGGTGTTTGCAACAATGCGAGAGGCATAGAGTTGTTGCAGCAGCGCAGAGGGAGCACAGGATAGCAGCAGAGAGAGCTTCAGCATCAGGAGGGCTTCTAGCCTAACAAGGATGTCAGTAGTTGGGTAGATGAGTTATCAACGTCTCAGTTACTGAGTTGCAGGGCAGCAGTAGCAGTGGTAATGCTATGGGCAGCATGATGCAGCATGATGAGAGAGGATTGCAGTGCAGATGTAATGTTGGGAGAAAGGACCAGCAGCAGCACTGATGCAGAGGGAGCTGCAGTACAGATGTAGCAGTGGCAGTAGTAGAGCCATGGGCAGCAGTACAAGAGGCAGCAATGCAGAGGATGTTGGGCAGCAGGCCAAGCATTAGCACAGGTACCGGTGCCGAATGATCAAAGTGATGTTCAGTAGTGGAGCATTACTAGAACACATTCCTCGCTAAGAGGGAGTGTTGATTTGGGGTAGCATCGGATGTGCTCTAGCCATGAAAATTGGTGGAGAGGCTAAAGCTCATGAGATATCCAAGACCCAGAAATGGTTTGAGGAAATTCCACCCAGTTAGGAAGATATTAAAATAATTAATATTTTTAATGGGTTCCTAAGTCTAAACTTAGGAAAATAAAAATATTAATGGATATTAATATAAAACTGGGTGAGAAGGTTCTAAATGACATGGATCAAGCCAAATCTAATCTTAGCCATTGATTAGAGATTTAATCTCAGCCATTGAAGACTCAACAGAAAAAGTATAGGAGGATGCTTGAAGGTCAGTTGGAGATACACCAAGATTGATCAATCAATTCAATTTTCTGGAGCGGGGTTTGCTGAGAGAAATCGAACAAGTGATCTAAGTTGCAGTGAGGGGCAGTGAGTGCATAGCAGAGAGGCAGAGATAGTGTCGAAGGACTAGCGCAAAGGCAAAGAAGGCTACGCAGAGCCAGCAGGAGCCACGCAAAGGGCCAGAGTGACTGCGCAGAGGCTAGCAAGGCCTGCGTGGGTGACGCAGAAGACCAGAGAGCTAACGCAGAGCAACAGAAGGCTGACGCAGGGAGATTCTAAGTGGCGCAGAGGCCAAGAAGGCTGACACAAAGCCTCAGAGAAGCGTTGGAGAGATTTTCATGGAGCAAACTTGCTGAATATCTACTTCCGAAGAGAGGTATTACTGCCAGATAAATATCTTTGTTGGGTGAGCCAGTTTGGCACCCTTATTATTCTCAAGAAAGTTGCTTAATAATAAAACCCTTGGAACTGCTTCAACGGTTTTACCAAGTTGGGTTTTTCCGGGAACGATTGTCCAAAAATAACAGTGTCCCTTGTGTGTTTGTCTGTTATTTTTAGTTGATGATCTGTAGATGGTTGAGACTATATTTGTGTTTATTTTCAGTATTTATATGGTTAAATAACTTGTTAAGAAATAAGCAAATAGGTGAAATAAACCAGATAATGCAGGGAGAATTTCTGACGTGTTAGACTTAGAAATTTCAACACTTCTTCATCTGAGTCATCACTTGATGTTCCTTCTATCTTGAGTTCTTTGTTTCTTGTCTTTTTCATGGCTTTAAAAGTTGCTTCTCTGTTTGGCTGTCCAGTTTCTGTATCTGTTCTCATTTTGTATGCTGCAAGGGTGCCATGTAATTCATCCATTGTCATATTGTTCAAATCCTTGGTTTCTTTAATGGCAGATACCTTGGCATCGTATCTCAAAGGAAGCGATCGTAGCACCTTCTTTATGATCAATGATTCTTTAACGACTTCTCCTAATCCTCTGATGGCATTGACAACTTTGTCTACTCTGAGTAAGTAGGTTGAAATGGTTTTTGTTTCATCCATTTTCAGATTTTCAAACTATGCTCTATATCGTTGAATTTTGACCTATTTGACTTTACCATCACCTTCATAAACACTTTTATGTTTATCCCAAACCTCTTTAGCTATGGTGTGTGTCATCACCTTGGTCTTAATGGTTCTTGACAATCCATTTATGATGGCATGACGAGCATTTGAATTACAGCTAAACACATTCTTCTCAACAGAATAGGAGGATTTTTTGGGGCTTTGTATCCATTAACAATGGAGAGCCAAACATCCACTCCTAAAGCCTTTAAGTAGGTTTTCATGGTGTTGCTCCATAACGTATAATCATTTCCATCAAATACCTAAATTGATCTTGAAGAGATGTCTTCCATTTGATCCATATTTATTCACAATCTTCCCTCCAGTGATTAGATTGTTTGAGGGTAACCCTCTCTGATACCAATCATTGGAAATTCTGAGAGGGAGGTGAATCAGTATTTCATAAATTTCAAACAATTTAAAGATCACAAAACATTAACCAATCACATCACATCAAAGATACACAAGATTTATATTAATAATTTATTTATATCTTGAAGGAAGCTACAGCTTTTGGTTTTAACAGCCACTACTGGAAAGAGCTATGACCCCTAATCATTTACCAGCCACTACTGGAAGGAGCTGCAACCTCTAGTTTACCAGCTCCCACTAGAAGGAGGTGACAACCTTCTGAAGGAATCTACAACTTCCTTGCCTAGCATCTCCCTGCCACCCTTAATAATAAAAGACCGAATAAAAACTTTGGGCTCCCATTCCAAGGATAGTGACCTAATTACAAAAACATTGAAAAAATTCAACAATTTTACAATTTTGTCACTGTCCTCTTACTTGACCATGCGGGTGGTAGTGATTCATCAATTCTTCGTGTAATGGTGCAATGGGTGCATTTGATATACGCACCAGGATAGACACATATAGACCTGATTTTGATATTCACCCATAGGTTACAGAGTTTGAGGAGGCATATTACCAGTTCACATAATAGCCAACATGCAAATATTGGAAGTCCAAATATATAATCTGGAGCTTCTCATTCTTGAGATGCATACTAAACCATGATGTATAAGGATCTTTCGTAGACAAAAGTTTATCCCAAGCTAGGCCAGGGTGCCATTGCCCTTATGAATATTTTCTTTATTGTGTGTTAGAGGTGACAAAGAAGTGAAATTGAGGCAAAATTAAATTTTAGAGATCAAAACAGCTGAAACAGCATATTGAATGCCCTGTGAGGCTAATGTCTACATCGCGAGGCATATTTTCACTAGTAGGAACAGTGTGCCATGCACGCCATTTAAATCAATGTGTATCATCCTTCTTATTTTTATCAATTCCGTTGCCTCCATCTAATAGTAAGTTTCAAATTTTATGAAAGTCGGTTTAGAAGAAGAAACGCTTCCAAAGTAGATCTGCCACAACCAAGAATTGAAGATATTGGAGTAGCTTTTAGGGAACTTACATTAACTACTAAATTCAGATTTTGTAAAGAATAAAAGCAAAAGAAGGGCAAAAAGTTGCTCAGGCTCTTGCAAAATAAAATAAACAGAACAGAAGACTCGCCGGAGTGAAAGAAGCCATTGTCATTCGAGGAGACCACGTGCAGCTGCAGTTTCTGAACATGATTGAGCTTCTTGTTGAAATTTGTGTGTGAGCTCAGCAGTTTTATGTGTAAATGAGCAGCACGTGGGAGATTTTGTGTGTTGTCGGGCAACACCTTCCGAGCTGCTCCTGTTTGATTCGATGCATTCTGCAACATCGTCATAATCCCAGGTCTGCTTTCCGTTCTGCCTCAGATTTACAAAGTCGAAAAACATGTGAACGAAGTTTAAAAAATATTCATTTCCCTTGCGGCTATTACAAATCTATGTAAAATGGGGCAGCCTCTCCGTCCAAGATTAAAATTAAATTAGAGAAGTATTTATGTTATAGAAGTCAAATATAAAAATATTAAGCATATTTTAAGAGAGTGTCCGGGTCATACATATTATGTACAAAATATACAGGAAGTTAGAATATGTAGATGTATTATTATGTATATATAATAAATAATAATAATAAGAAGTATTAATTAATTTTTGGTGAGTGTTGTTGATTATATTATTTGTTTACAAAGATTAATAGAAAGGATAGATGAAGTTAAGATTGAAGAGTATATGTCGGACTTTTTTTTTTTTTTTCCACCAGGAAAATCACATTTACATTACAATATGGCCGAAGCCAGAGTACAATGTGGCTGAAGCCAGTCGGAATAGGACCGAAGCCGGCTAATACGGCAAAGCCGTCACATATCGCCAAAGGGGGGACCTCCGCAGGGATCGAACATGGTTGGGGGGAGCGAAAGCCATCCGCCCCAACCGTCAAATCATGCACGCTGGGTAAGTATATGTGGGACTTACTATAACACAATTTATATAAAGCTATTTTGGTTAGAAGAAAGGAAGTATAGGAGGAAAACCCAATGTTCTCGACAATCGATATCAAGGGGCAAAATTCTTCTAATACAAGAAAATTGCACTATCTTCGAAACAATGTTGGAGAGATCAATTCAGAAGAGGAAGAGTGGTTCTCAAAGCCATAATAGTCATGAGTTAACAAATATAATTCATACTGCACTTGAGAAGTGCAAAAGAGCAAAAAATAGGAAATTTGAATCAAATTGTTTTCCTGTAAATGCTTGGTTTGATAAGGAATGCAAAATGGAAAGGAAACCCTTTACCTTGAAAAAGGCAAGCGAGGAGAAGTTGAATGTAAAGTTATATAAGCAGATTTCAAAAAGGAAAAAAGATGGGTTCATACAAACAAGGCGAGACGAGTTAATAAATCTAGGCTACAATAACCCAAAGCTTTTCTTGTAGGAATTTCAACCAAGGAAGAAGCAAATTGAAAATAATATTACAGTGAATCAATGGTTTGACTATGCAACACAACTCTATGAGAAAGAATCAAAGGATGAACCTCCTCCCAAGATCAACAAAACTACAACGCTTTTCACATTACAGGAAGTGGAGACAGGAATTAAGAATTTGAAAACAAGAAAGGCAAAGGACTTGGTTGAACTTCAAGCAGAATATCTAAAGTGGGGAATGAATATCCTTGCACCTCACATCATGGATATATTCAACAATATCATTCGACAAGGATTCCCCGGAGATTTGACAACTAGTCTAGCAATACCCCTTTCTAAAAGTGGAGACGTTAACAATCCTTCCAATTACAAAACCATTATGATCAATCCTTTGTTTGCAAAGCTCTTCAGCAGCATGGTAGAAAAATAGAATCTGTAAGTGGGCAGGAGTAAAAGAAAAGAGGGCAAAAGGGCAAGTAGGTTTTAGGCCGAAACATTCTAGTTTAGATCATGGTATCAAGTTGAGACACATTATTGAAAAGGTTTGTGGGGTCAAAGAAGAAGTATTTTGTTGCTTTGTTGACTTCAAAAGGGCATTTGACACAGTCCCTAGAGATAAGTTGTGGAGAAGAATGGAAGAAATTGAAATTCCTTTGAATTATAGAGCTGATGTCCATAGGACTTATGAAGAGGTGAAAGTCAAAATTAGAACTTTAGCAAGCATTTCAAAAAGCTTTAGAAGTGATGTCGGAGTCAAGCAAGGTTTCCCTTTATCCCCTACTCTTTTTGGTTTATATATTGATAAATTGGAAGAGTGGTTAAATTTGCAAGGTGGGGATGGCATTCGGTTGGAGGAGTTTGTGATAAAGCTTCTTTTATATGCTGATGACCTTGTATTGATTGCAAAATCAGCCCAGGGATTGTAGATGCACCTATATGCCCTTGAGCATTTTTTGTAAAGCAGTGGGGATGCAAGTCAATACCAGCAAGACCAAAATAATGATTTTCTCAAATAAAAAAAAGACAGAGCCAGCATATATTCTTCTTTGAAGGCAACATTCTTGAAGAAGTAAATGAATACAAGTACCTCTGGATTGATTTCAACAACAAGCTTAATTGGGAGGAATGCAAAAAGAAGAGAATTTTAGGAGGGTGGAAAGCATTATATGCTCTTCAAAACAAACGTAGAGAGGCAGAGTTATGGGATTGGAAAATGATTAAAGTGCTTTTGGGGCTCCTAGTTTGTCCAGTGATATTATATGGGTGTGAATTGTGGACTAGTAGCATCCTTGTCTCAAAATGGAAGCAAATTGAGAAAATCCAAAAATGTTTGATAATAAGCAAGTTTAAAATAAAAAAGTTCAGTTCCTTATGAGATTATGTTGAGTGAAATAGGAGAAAATCCCATCAAAGCAATTGCTATGGTGTGTCTCATAAGGTACCTAAAATGAATTGAGAAAATGGGAGAAGGTAGATGGCCTAAAGTTATCATCAATGAAGGAATGAGTGAACGAAAGAAATCATGGATGAGACAAAACAACAAATGGATGCAAAAATGGGATATTTACCTCAATGTTTGTCCCACAAATAGCAAGGAGTTAAAGAATTTTTTACGGAGAAGTTTCGTAAGCGTATATAGGGAAAAGAGTTGGGTAGAAAGAAGAAGTATTATGTTCAGGAATTCAACCCCACTTGTGATCTCCAACAAAAAGAGTACATTAGATCTAGCATTCCATGGAGAGCAAAGATTTTTATTGCGCAATTAAGAAGTAACTCACATCAAGTTCGATGCGAAACAGGGCGGTGGAAAAGACCTAAAGAAGCTTGGGAAGAACGGTTGTGTACTTTTTGCAATTCTGGGGCAGTGGAATCGGAAAAACATTTCATTTCGGAATGTGATGCTTTTAGAGACATCATAGACAATTATAGCAGTATGTTAACATCAGTTCCTTGGCATTGTCTTTTCAGTGAGGGGACTATTAGAAGGTTGGGTTAGCTCATTATTAATTTGAGTAATAAAAGGATTGAATTGCAAAATGCGAAATGTAGGGAGCCTGGTGGTCCCATAGACCATTTCGAGTCTGGCGGACGTTAAAATTTCTTTCATTTCATTTAATTTAGTAAATTTAAATGAATTATAATGAAAGTTTATGTAAAGTTTTGTTTATTTATTTGTCATGTAATTTAGGTAGTTGGAAAAAATTTAGGTTCAATTTTTGCAAGTAACATGTTGAGCTCATGATGAATATATCTTTATAATAGCTTTGATTGTGTAAAATTCTTTCCACTACCTAAACATGTATATTCCTCATATAAAATATAAGACATTTTTTCAGCAACAACAAAAAATTATTTATTTTATTTTATAAAATAGGTTAAATGGCAATTAAACTTTCTATCTTGACTTCATGTATGCAATGTGTTGAAAAATGTAGCTTATGTTGGTACTTTCATTAGTAGGTTATTGGAGACAAAATTATTTTTTTAATGGTCAAGTCAGCTTCAAAAGGATCAGGTCGTCTCCATATTCAAAAGGTGTTTTTTCAAGGGTCATGACCCTCCACATTGACCACTATAAATAGAGACATGTTGGAGGTCATTTGAACACACAACAACACATCTAAAACACATTTGATCTACTACAATTACTTCACACCTGCAAAGAAGAAGAAGGAAGATCATTGTCCAACGTTGACTGCTTTTGCTCCTGCGTTGACCACAGTGAACTTATGTTGAACAAGTTGCTACAATTTTGCATTTTAACTAGACTTTGGTTGAACTCTAACTGGTATTCTTACAATGACAAAATCAATGATATTATCTCTCTTTGTTGACGAAGTTTGACAGGATTTTGTATGGTCAAAAGTTAATCTTTGATTGGTTATTATTGGACAAATTTAATTAAATAACTGGTACCTATTGTCTTATTCTCTATTGTGAACTCTTTTGCTCATTTCCTATGGTTATGATTTTTCAAGTGTAACTGCTTGATGATTAATATGCTCTAAAGAAGACTATAATATCATTGGAAGTAGTTACCAGATTTGAAAAAATATTCTCTAATTCTACATTCACTAGAAAAACAACATTGTATCAGAGCTAAGGTGAAAAGATCTAGAGCATTGAGATCACTTAGAAAAAGAATTTGAAGAGTATTTGAAGAGCATCATTCTTTTGATTAGACATATTCACCATGAATATCTTCATGAAGTCTAAGCACAAATCGGAAGGTGCCTCCAATTTCAGAGCATGGAAGACTAGGGTGGATCTCATTCTTGCTAGAAACAAATTTTTGGGTATTGTGATAGGAAAAGTGGCTAAACCAAGAAATCAAGCCTCCGCAACAAAAGTTGAGAAGTATCAAGAAGAGGACATCTTAGCAAGGAGTGTCATTATTGAATAAGTAAGAGACCATCTTATCCCTTACATTGTTGATCATCGGTCTTCTAAGGCTATGTATGATGCTCTTGTTGCTCTTTATACTATCAATAATATGAATCAATCAGTTAGCCTCAAAAATCAACTTAGAGGTGCAAGATGACAAACTATGATACTGTGGCATCTTACTTTATGAAGCTATCTCAAATTAGGGATCAACTAAAGGCAATTGATGAACAAATTATTGACAAGGAATTAGTTGTAGAAATTGTAAGAAATTTGCTACTGCTAATGAAATCGAACTGAAATCAAGAGACACAAATTTCTTGTACTATTATGCGAAAAGGAAAACACACGTTAGAAATACATGCAATAGCATGCAGCCATCAAAAAACAAGGAACACAATGATTTTATAGGGGAACCCAATTGGGAAAACCCCTTTGTTGCTTTACATTAATTCAAATGAGAAAGAGAAACAATTACAATGTATTGTTTCAACTCTGAAGCACACCTTGCACTGCAAAATTGTTCTCCTACTTCCTAGCCTGCTTTGGCCAATAGTTAGCCAATTCAAGCCTCAACCAACCTCTTATTTCCTTGTGCAATCCTAGAGGAATTAAGCTCCTAAAAAATAGGGAAATTATATATTTCTTTACGCAAATCCAAGGGGAATTGATCACCTGCTTAGTGCAAAAGCATTGTACACTCAACAATATACAATTATAAATACAAATGTTCCTTTTCCTCCACTCCAGCTAGGCAATTTGAATTCCATACATGTTTGGGCTATGTTTAGATGATTGACTAGTTTAACTGAGAGATCATTGAGTTAACAACAGTTCTATTATTCAATTGACCTTCAACTGACTCAATTAATGACTAGAGCTCAGTTAGTTGAGTTCAACCAACAATAACTCGACTAGATTTCTAGATCTTAGCAATCAACTCATGCACAACTCTACTTCTAGCCTACAAACTCGAATTTTTACTGACTTAACTATTAGACAAGGCTAGTCACTCTAGCTAATTGCAATCCAAGTCATCCTGCTGATGTGGAAAATAGATTTTTTTTCCATTTAAATAAGGCACTAGTGAAATTAAGCATTTTCTTGCTACAATTTCAACACTCCCTCTTAGCAAGAAAAAGGTTTTGTACAACACCAATCCTACTCATGTAGGAATGTACTATAACAAGTCTACCTCTCACTATTGTTGTTGCTACTGCAACAACTACAACTGATAAGTTTCTGAAATATTGAATCAACTGTGTCTCTGAGCTGCAACTATCTCCTAAGCATCTAACTACTACTAGTCTCTACACTGTCTACTGGTAAAATTGCATTGCGCCTCCTGCACTGCTATCAATATTTCTTTGTGCTCCTCAGCATCTAAATGCAACTAGTCTGTAACTATCACTCAAGATCTAACTACATAAACTGACACTAATCCTTGTGCTACTGAATACTGTAGGCCCCTATAACAAGGGTAATGGTCCATGTGAAGAGTATTGCAACTACTATTGCCCTCCTATGGACCCTACCCAAATCTCTGCAACTCTGGGACTAAGGATCTACATCGCCCCACCTCACTCCTGGAGGTATAGCTGCATGCATGGCGAAATCAAGCTCTAGCTTGTAGAGATTTTTTACTCTAACTCCAACATGTTTCACTTGTCTAGTAGCAACTTGCTTCAAAAAAACAAAAATAAAAAACAAAAACAAAAACAAAACAAAAAACAAAACAAAACAAAACAAAAACAAAACAAAAAACAAAAAACAAAACAAAACAAAAAACAAAAACAAAAACTTTTCCCTTACTGAACACCACACCATAACCTCTATCCTCCAATACAGCTACAAAGATCAAGTTCTTCTTCAACCTAGGTACATACAGAACATCTTTCACATGAAGATGGGAGCCTGACTCCCTCTTAAAGGTTACAGTTCCAATTCCTTTGGTATTGTACCTCCCATCATCCCCAAGTTCTATGTGCATATGGAGATCCTTTTCCTCTAGGCTACTAAAGAATTCTTTGCATTCTATCATATGGAACCAAGCACCTAAATCTAGGTACCACACACTCCCCATTACATGCAATGGAAATGCATGCAATTAGGGTGAAGTCTAATTCAAATTGTGAGGGAAGTGCATCACCTCCTACTCCTCCTGAAGGTTTCTTATTAGAGTTCTTGTGCAGACACTTTGTTGCATAATGTCCATATTCATGGCAGTGATTTTTTTTTATCTTACTTAGGTCTTTCTTCTTGCCATTGTTCTCGCTGGACTCTGGCTTGCTTTAAGAATTCTTTCCCTTAGCTTTCTTTCCCTTCCAAACCAAGGAAAAATTCTCTTCCTCCTCAGCTTTGGATGTTACTCCATCTCTAATGTTCCTTCAGATTTCTTCCTGCACTGAATCGGACCAAAGTCTCTCCCAATTTGGCAATTTGTCCCTTCCATTTACAGAATCCTAGTAGTTGTGTTGGGATTTTGGAAGGCCTAGGAGAGTTAGGCTCACTAGCTCCAAACATGGTATATTTTCTCCAATTCCTCCAAGCTCATCTCGACACTAATTGAATCTGGAGAGGTAATGTGGAATGGTTTCATTTTTCTACATTTGAATGCTCTTGAGTTTATCTCTCAAGCCAATTTCCTAACATCACTGCTACTTTAGAAAACATCTGTGAGAGTTTTCCACATTGCAAAAGGAGTCTCCTTTCCATGCAAGTTCAAAACCACATGATCTTTGACGCCCTCTACAATAATCCTCCTGAATCTTGTTGTCTCTTTCTTCCACTGAGCAAGTGCTTGTGCATCTAATGTTGTTGGTTTTGGAATATCAATTTGTGTATATTCTGATACTCCATTATCATCCAAGACAATTTCCATCATGTCTTTCCAAACACAAAAATTCGAGTTGCCCTCCAATGCACACTCCAGCCTCAATCCGTTGAAAGACATTCTTCCTACACTAAAGAGAATCTGCACCAAAACTCTGCAAATCGAAATTTCTCTAAGAGAAGATTTGGAACAAGGTTTCTACGTAGTATTTTGATGCTCTGATACCATGTAGAAATTGCAAGAAAATTTCTATTGCTAATGAAATCAAACTGAAATCAAGAGACACAAATTTCTTCTACTGTTCTACAGAGTGGAAAACACACAATAGAAACACATGCAACCATCAAAACACAAGAAACACAATGATTTTATAAGGGAACCCAACTAGGAAAAATCCCTATACTACTTTGCATTAATTCATATGAGAAAGAGAAACAATTACAATGTCTTGCTTCAACTATGAAGCACACCCTACACTACAAAATTGGTCTCCTTCTTCTTGACTTGCTTTGGCCAACACTTAGCCAATTCAAGCCTCAACCAACCTCCTATTTCCTTGCATAATCCTCGAGGAATTAAGCTCCTAAAAAGTAGGGAATTTCTCTATTTCCTTGCGCAAATCCAAGGGGAATTGATCACCTGCTCAATGCAAAAGTATTGTACACTCCACAATATACAATTATAAATAAAAATGTGCCTTTTCCTCCACTCCAACTAGGCAATTCACATTCCATGCATGTTTGGGTTATTTTTAGCTGATTCACTAGTTTAACTAAGAGATCATTGAGTTAACAACAGTTCTACTACTCAAATGACCTTCAATTGACTCAATTAAAGTCCAAAGCTTAGTTAATTGAGTTCAACTAACAATAACTCAACTAGATTGCTAAATCTTAGGAATTAACTCATGCACAACTCTACTTCTAACCTACAAACTCAAATTTACTAACTTAATTAGTAGACAAGGCCATGTCACTCTAGCTAACTATAATCCAAGTCATCATGCTGATGTGGAAAATTGATTTTTTTTCCATTTGACTAAGGCACTAGTCAAATGAAGCCTATTTCTTGCTACAATTTCAACATTAGTGACTACTTCCCTTAATGGTTTGCCTACTTCTTGGAGTCCTTTTGTATCTAGAATCAATGCTAGAGAGACTCCTCCTACCTTTAAAAAAATGTGGATAGCCTACACTCAAGAGGAATCTAGCCTCGTGAATAGAGGTATGATTCCAAATGAAGATTCAAAATCTTTCGTTTCTCATTCAAAAGGCCACAATTGGGAAGTTTCAAAGGAATAAAAGTCGAAATCTTGCCCCAAATCAAAATCAAAGTAGTAGATCTGCTCCTCAAGAAAGAAGACCTCCTCCCTCTAGAAAATTTGAATGTTATCGTTGTCATGCATTTGGTCATTATCAAAGGGATTGTCCACAATGAAAAAAGAGAAAGGGAAGGCATCATGCTTCAACAACTAAAGTTGGGGAACTATCATCCAAAAGGAAGCTAATATATCACTATTCTAGTGATGAAGAATACTCTTTTATTTTTGCTCTTACAGGTTCCCTTGCAGAACATGATGAATTTTGGGTGATTGATAGTGGTGCTCTAGGCACATGATTGGAAACTGTGACAATCTTACAGCATTGATGGAAAAGAAGATACCTCAAAAGGTGGAACTAGGAGACAATGGAAAATATTGGGTCATCCTCATTGCAAATGGAATCAGGTACAAATGTTTCTATTAACAATATTATTTATGTTCCTGGTTTAAAGAATAATATTTTGTCTATTTCATCTCTTGAAGATAAGGGCTATAGAGTTGCATGCGTTGATGGTCAAGTTCTTTCTCGGAAGAAAGACTCTTCATTTGAATTTGCTAAAGTAATTGGTGTACAAATAGGAGGACTATATCGTCTCCTTAGAAGATTCATTCAAACTCTGTTGCAAAATACAACCGATCTATGTGAGCTTTGGCATCGAAGGCATGCCCATGTCCACTATAGAGCTCTATCTAGAATGAAGGGTTGTCTGATGGTGTCCCGGAAATAAAAATTGAACATGATGAAATTTGTAAAGATCGTGCCCTTGGAAAGAATGTAAGAAGAAGATTCTATAAAAGTGATACCATATCTAAAGAAATCCTTTATCCCATTCATTTTGATGTTTATGGACCCATGCCTGTCATGTCTTTCGGTGGCCATCTATATTATTTCATATTCATTGATGATTATTCTTGCAAAACGTGAATTTACTTTCTCAAATCTAAGGATGAAGTATATATCAAATTTCATGAATTCAAAACTCAAATTGAAAATGCTACAAGAAAGAAAAACAAGACCTTGATAATTAATAATCGAGGAGAGTATATTTCTAATGAACTCATTGATTTATGCAAAGATGTTGGGATTAAGAGGGAGTTTATTGTTCCCTACAATCATGAACAAAATGGAGTTGTTGAAAGGAAGAATAGAACAATTATGGAAGTTGTCAGAGTCATGATCCATGACCAAGATTTACCAAGTTTCCTTTGGGGAGAAGCTGCAAGAATTGGTGTCTATGTTCAAAATCATTGTCCTCATCGAATCTTGGATCATAGGACTCTTAAAGAAGTATTTTCAAGTGAGAAACCAAATGTTGAACATTTAAGAATCTTTGTTTGTCGTGTATTTGTTCATGTGCCCAAAGAGAAAATAATGAAATTAGAACCATATAGGAAAGAGGGAATCTTTGTTGGATATAGTGAAACCTCTAAAGGTTTTCAAGGTATATATTCTAAGACATCGCTCAATTGAAACCTTCAGGGATGTTATCTTTGATGAAGATGTTGCCTTATAAAAATCTAAGGAATCTTACTTGGAGATTGATAATGAAGCTCAAGAAGCTCCTAAGAATACATAACAAAAGGGACATGTCTTTATGGAATAAGATGCTCAAGAAGAAGAATATCACGAAGTTAATGATTCTCCAAAAATTAATGAACCTAAAACCAAAATGAGACATGCCTGGCTAAAGAATACATCAAAAGATGCTAAAGGACATACTACACCTAGTGGGACATTTAGAGAAAGCAAAAGACCAATTAAATATTCAAGTATGCAATATTGATAACCAACCTCATTGAAGTCAAGCCATTCTCTTTTGAAGAATTTGTTGATCGTAAAGTTTGGAAATATTCCATGATACAAGAATATCAATCCATACTAAAGAATGATATTTGAGACGTTATACCCAAACCTGAAGGAAATACTATTGTAACTTCAAAATGGATTTACAAAATTAAATATGCAATTGTTGGGAGCGTGGAAAAGTACAAAGCAATTTTTGTGCAGGCTCGTGGATTCTCCCAGAAAGATGGAGAAGATTATGATGACACTTTCGCTCCAGCTGCCACGTATGCATCTGTTAGATCTATCATTGCACTTACGCCACTTATTGGTTGGAAATTGCATCAATAAAATGTCAAAACTGCCTTTTTGATTGGGGTCATTAAATAAGAAATATATTTTGAACAACCCCAAGGGTTTGAAGTCCATAATAGATAGACTCATGTATGTAAATTAAAGGAAGCTTTGTATGAACCAAAACAAGCCCCTCATGCATAGCATGGCCGCATTGATAGTTACTTGATGAGTATTAGTTTTACCAAGAGTTTTGTTGATGCCAATCAATATTTGAAGATCGTGGAAGGAGAACCTATTAGCATCAGGTTTGCACCTTTCCTTAATTGTCCGAAGGCTATATTTATATGTTCATTATGCAAAGTCATGGTTATGTAAGAGCCTAATTTTTTTTTTTGGTAAATTTCTATATAAGCTTAGGTACATGTCAAAACCAGTCATTTCACCTAAGCCTAAGCTTTCACTAAGTTTTTTTGCAGCAAAATTAGCCTATCGCAAGCCTACAACTGGTGCTACAAAATTTTTTTGTAGTGTTGCGCTACGAAATATTTTTGTAGCGCTCACTGGAAAAAAAAATAATAATTAAAAGTTAGGTTTTCAAGCTACCAAACCTATCATTTTAAGTGCCTAAGTGTTTTTTACAAAGTCATGTCCCCTTTCATCCTTGATGTGACATCTAGCTGCATTTTGAAGCCCAATAAACAAGTTTAAACTCAAACCCTAAAAATTCCCAGTTTGCCCTAAAAGGTAATTTCCAACAAACCCAAAAAATGGTTTATAGAGCACAGAAAGGTTCTAGAAGGGTTTGCATCATCTGACCAGGAGGAGTCAAGGTTGTGGAAGTATTTGCACTGTCAGCAACATTTGCAAGATGGGAAGATCAGGGCATGTGAAACGTTTTGAGCCAAGTGGAATGTATTTTGAGGTTTATCCAAAAAAGTTGTCTTTGTTCTAAAATGCAAGCTTAGAATCAATACTCCAATACTTCAATGGATACAACCTGAGTTGGTTTCATGAATTTATACACTCTTTTGATGGTAGTACAACACGAATGAGAATCCTACAGTTTCTATTCACTGAGGAATCCATTGCAGAGGCCATAGGTTTACCTACTAAGGGTGAAAGATGGTTTAAAAAGCAGAGATTACAAAATGCAGACCTAAACTTTTTCTTGAAGGAGGACTGTCAAAACCAAGACTAGAATGTGGGAGTCCCCTAGAACGTGTTGAATCCTAAATGGTCTAATGCTCTCAGGACTGTGCATCCCTTCTTCACCTATGAAAGCAAGTACTCTAAAGTTTATTTGTATCACATGAGCTTTTTGTGTCATCTAGCAGGTTTCAATAAAATAAATCTACCTTATTTCCTTCACCGAAGTCTACTGAAAATGTCTATCAAAGCTAGAACCAGACCTGAGCTTTCACCTCATGACATTTGTCACCATGGCACGATAAAGATATTATATACTCATGAGTTGAAAAAGTATGTTGAACAACTGAGACAAAGAAATATGAGAAGCCTTGCATCTAGAAGGCAAAGGAGAGGTCAAACTAAAGTTTCTGTCAAAACCCTAGCTCAGGAAACAAAGGGAGAGCCTAGCCATATCTTTGTTGAAGAACATATTGGGAACGTTGTAAAGGAACCAGAGGTTAGGGTATATGAGAGGAAAACAAGAAGACAACATAAGCTAATGCTAGAAGAAGAGGAGGCAAAGCTTACAACAACAAGAAATGAAAAATGGAAACAAGGGATGAAGAAATAGAAACAAAGGCTAGGGTTTACTGCAGAAAACCCCATACTCATCCTACAAACAAACTAAAATTGAGTTTAAAGGAAAAAATCAACCCTAAGTTAAAGGAAACAGTGATTGTTGGTGAAGATGAAGAGACTGTGAAAGTTTTAAAGAGCAAAAAGAAGGCCACCAAACAGAGAAAAATAGAGTATGTAGACAAAAAAGGGAAAGAAACCCTAAAAGCTAACAAAACCATACAAAAAGCTACGAGAAGGGTGAAAAGAATCCAAGACAAATTAAACCTCCTTGCTCATGTTGCAAAAGCTATGAAAGAATGATGAGGTTACCTCATTGGCAGAGAAATATATAAAACCCTAATTTTGTTGAAAAAACCCTAATTTTACCTCAACATTTTGGCGTGCTCCATTTTAATCTTTTCGATAGTCAATTTATTTTCGATATGTTATAGTAATATGTCAAAGGGTTTTGTGGCTAACGGAGTGCAAAGAATACAAGTCAACACAAGGGAAAGAGCCTTAAAAGAAGTGAGTAGTTACACAGGGCAGTTGCACTGTTTCAGCAGATTTCACAGGTTCATGTGTCAGTTTTGCTACCAAGAAGGAATATGAGTTGTAGTTCCAGATATGAATCTTACAAGGGTGTAAACAATTTCAGGCCTACACTTCATCTATGAATCGTCCTGTTCCTAGAAGAATAGCAGAGAAGGATGCACCCAACAGTTGTTAGATGCTTTGACCAATGTTTAGATTGCAAATAGAGATCCAAATAGCTAGAAAGATAGGATTTTGATTATGATTTGTTAATTAAACTCTTAGATATTGTAAATATTTTACAATTATTGCTACCATACTTTGTGGATCTTATCTTTTATGTATTTTTCGTATATAATACATTAGAAAGTAGGAAGAAAGGTTGGATTTTCAAGTTTTGTAGAAGAAACTATTGCTTTGTTTTGTAATCTTTTCTAATTATTAATTATATCAAGTGCAGAAATAAAGAGTGCTTTCATACTAGAGATTCATGACGATGATGTTGTGAAGTTTGTACCCTTTCTTATGCGTATGTGATTCCTTTCTCAGTTGTTCATTTATGTGTAAATCTTCTCAGTATTCAAGCTGAAAGTAAATGTTGTATAACTCATCCTTTGTTAGATGCTACATTACACAAAGTTAAGTACTCACATTTTCATATGAAGCTACATTTGATATTCATCCTTTGTTAGACGATTTAAATGTGATGGATTGTTAATCCTTTTTTGCACTTTCATACTGCAATTATTATATTCATAGATACACATCATTTACCTTACCTCTGTTTGCTGAAGCATTTCATCAGTCACTGATAATCTTTATAGACACTCAAATTTGAGTCCATTTCCCAATAGTTGAGGTTTCTTCAACCCTACCCAACCACCACACTCAAAACCCACAAACCCTAGTGAAGATCTATCCATTGTGTGAGTACAATGTCAGTTGTTAATCCAATGATTAGGTTGTCAGAGAGAGCCCTCTTTAGATTGAAGGGGCTAGCCTTCAATTTGTAAGATTGGTTTGAAAAGGTTACCTTAGGGAGTTTTTTGTTACAAACCAAGAGAAACTTTTTGAGTGCTAACAGAACCCTTGATATTACTGTTATATGTAGATGACTTGCTTTTTATAGGAGTTGACACTCTAATTGTTCAATGCAAGAAAGAGTTAATTTTTGAATTTAAGATGAAGGATCTAGACCTTATTCACTACTATCTAGGATTAAAATTTTGGCAAAGACGCGATGGAATATTTGTTGGTCAAGGGAAACATACTATAAAGATCCTTTAGATATTTGGCATGATGCATTGTAAGCCCATGGATACTTCGATGATAACAAATTTGAAGAAGATTTGAGATGATGGATCTGATTTGGTTGACCCCACAATGTATTGAAATACAATTGGCTCCTTAAACTTCTTGAGTAACATTAGGCCTGATATATGTTATGATGTTAACAGAATGAGCCAATTTATAGTTGAGCCTCATCACATGCATTGGATTGTTGCTAAGCACATTCTAAGATATCTTCATGGCATTATTAAATATGGTTTGATATATGTATCTAATGGATATTGGGATTTGCATGGTTTTACTAATGTTGATTGGGCAAGATGCTCCAAGGATAGGAAAAGCACATTCAGGTTCTGTTTCAGTTTAGGGCCTACAATGGTTTCATGGTTAAGTAAGAAGCAAACATATGTTGCTCTTAGTACAACCGAGGTTGAATATATTGCAGCTAGTTCAACCTGTCAAGAAGAAATTTGGTTTCGAAAGATGTTCTCAAAATTGCTTGGATATGAGCTAGAGCCAACTATTGCATATTGCGATAATCAAAGTTATGCAAGGCTATCAGAGAACCATATGTCTCATGATATATCAAAACATATTGAGATCAAGTAGCCTTACATTCATAATGTTGTCCAAAAAGGAGTTATAAAACCTGAGTATGTTCCTTCTGATGAACAAGTTATTGATGTGTTGACTAAACCATTATCACAAATGAAGTTTGCATATTTCAGAGAAAATATTGGTGTGGCTAAGAATCCCTCTTTAAGGGAGAGGGAGCACTAACTATATTGCATCATGAGAATGACAATATTCCTTGTCATGGATCATGTGGTATGGTTGGGAATATTGTCATGCTTTCTTCCTTTAGGGAGCTTAGTTTTGAGGAATGCTATGAACCCTTCATTTTTATTTTTTTTGTGTAAAAATTTCATCTCTCCCTGAGAGGAGATTGATGGTGTAAAAATGTCATCTCTCTCTGTGAGGATATTAATGGTTTATTGTCTTTCATCTCTCCATTAGAGGAAATTGATGGTATATTGTTTTCATCTCTCCATGAGAGGAGATTGATGGTATATTGTTTTCATCTCTCCATGAGAGGAGGTTGACAGTAAATTATTTTTCATCTCTCCATGAGAGGAGATTGATGGTTTATTGTTTTCATCTCTCCAGGAGAGGAGATTTATGGTTTATTGTTTCCATCTCTCCATGAGAGGAGATTGGGTGTATTGGTTTTCATCTCTCCATGAGAGGAGGTTGATGGTGTATTGTTTTCATCTCTCCATGAGAGGATATTGATGGCATGATCCCTTCCTTGATTGATGAGGGATGAGTTATCTTTGTGAGAAATATTGGACTATATGCCTTTCATTACTATGAGTTTAATCTCTCCCTTTTGATATTTGATGAGACCTATGACTTGGTCGGGGAGATGGATTGTGAAAGAGAGAATGAAGAGTACCCCCCTAGCTAAGAGGGAGTGTTGAAAAATGTAGCTTTAGTCAGTACTTTCATTAGCAAACTATTGGAGACAAAATTAATTATTGTGATGGTCAAGTCGGCTTTAAAAGGATCAGGTCAACTCCATGATCAAAAGGTGTATTTTCAAGGGTCATGACCCTCCACATTTACCACTATAAATAGAGCCATGTTGGAGGTCATATGAATACACAACAACACATCTAAAACTTGTATGATCTACTACAGTTGCCTCACATGTGCGAAGAAAGAAGAAGTAAGATCCTTGTCCAACAATGACTATTTTTGCTCTCGTTTTGAGTATTGTGAACTTTTGTTTAATGAGCTACTATAGTTCTCACTTTCACTAGAATTTGGCTAAACTTTAACTGGTATTCTTATAGTGACAAAATCAGTGATATTATCTCTCTATGTTGACGAAGTTTGACTTGATTTTGTATGGTTAAAATTTGACCTTTGACTGGTTATTATTGAACAAATTTATTAAATTATTGATGTTTATTGTCTTATTCTCTACTGTGATCTCTTTTGTTCATTGTTTATGGTTGTGATTTTTTCAAGTGTAACTGCTTGATGATTAATATGCTCTAAATGTTATATTGAATGCTCTAAAGAGGCTGTAATATCATTGGAAGTAGTTACCAAATTTGAATTTTTTTTTTCTCTAGTTCTACATTCACTAGAAAAACAACATAATTATAGTAAGATGCTTTGAAAAAGCATATAACCCATTTATGAGAGCCTTGAGCTTTGGGTTGAAACTACCATTATGCCCTAAAGTATGAAATAAAACTACTTTTGAATAGCCAAGAGCTTATTTTCCTCAAATGGAAGGAAATAGGTTAACGACCTAATGTGAAAATTCCTAAACTGAAATCCCTACTGCAACAATTGATGATATTTCTCCTATTTGTTAAATTCCTTCAAACAAATTACTTGCAGTTTCCTACAACAAATATCGAAATACATACGTTGCAGCCTTCACTTAATTAATTTATATGCCGAAACAAGAGACTAAGCAAGAAAGAAAGTACAACACAATAACATTGTTATTTTTGGACAAATGTCTTGAGAAAAACCCAATGTGGGAAAACCAATGCAGAAGATCTAAGGGTTTATTATTATTAAGCAGTAGCAAATTCTGAATACATCTCTGAATACCTCACAAGTTATTCAGTTACAAAGAGAGAAATATTGGCAAAAATATTTGTGAGATTACCTCACACATTCACTGAGAATAATCTCGGTTGATGCGATCATTGGATGAGGTGCCTTTGGCAGGCCTTGCATTGCCTTTGTGCAGTCCTCACACAATCCTTGTGTCAACCCCTCTAGGAACTGTGTCACCCAGCCAGATGATCAATTTGCTACCTGGAGTCACTGCTCTCAGCCTCCCGATCTCACACCCCAGCTCCCATCTTTTGAAACTGACTCTGCTGCAAATTTTCAGACTCTCTCTCACCCTTTATGTTGCCTCTGCGTGGCCCTGCATTAGCCTCTGCACAAGAGTTGTTGGATCACTCTCTGCCTTTCTTTGTTGATGATTCTCCAGCTGAAAAAACCTGTCTCTCTAGATGTTATCCCTGCCCCTCAACTACAAGAAATCTACTTGATCAAGATTTCCTCCTAAGAACTGTTCACTTCAGAAATTCGATCTCTTGATCTCTCGGTGTGTTTTCCAAATGACCCTCAAGCTTACTTAATAATCTTCTAGTTGACATTCAACGACCCATATTAAAAGCTAACTAATGGCTAAGATCATTTTAGCTTGATCCTCGTCTTCTTCTAGAAGTTATATCCACAATTAGATTAATACCCATTAATATTTTTAATTTCCTAAGTTTAGACTTAGGGACACATTAAAAAAATATTAATTATTTTAATAAAAATGTTTTTGGGTGGAATTTCCCAAAACGCTTTATGGGTTCTTTGGAATACATGTGCTCAAGCCTCCCTGCAAAATTTGAGGCCTAGAGAACATCTGATGCTACCCCAAATCAACACTCCCTCTTAGTGAGGAATGTGTTCTACCAATATACACTACTACATATTGCTCTGACTTTGAGGCATCATCCTCTGCGCTGTTGATGTTTGACATGCTATCCAACAATTACTGCGTTGCTGTTACAACTGTACTATTGTTGACACTGCCACTGTCAACATTGCATCTGTACTACAACTCCCTCTCAAGTGTTGCATATGTGTTGTTGCTAGCACTACAACTACCAAATACCACTCCACTCCAAACTGTTGCTTCTACTCTATCAGCAACGGAAAAACATCCAAAATTACTGAACTAATTGTGTTCAGTATGATACCACGTGATTGTTGGAGCGCGACTGCTTCTAGTCTCTGTACTGACACTCTGAATATATTGCGTTGTTGCTGACCTTTTCTCTGTGCCATCTGCACTATTGTCAACTCTACTTTGCGTTGCTCAGACTTTGGCTCTCCTAGCCACCAACTGTCTCTCTGACACTCCTCGGCACCATCCGACACTAGTCCATCCTGCTACCACAAAATTGGGCTCCCATAGCAAGGTATTGACCCAAGAGGTGAACTCCTCAAGGATCCCACCCATCTGTAGCTCTTTCGAACTACAATTCTAATTTAGCCCACCTCCCTCCTGGAGGTATCTTGGCTGTCATGGCGAACTCCTCATCTTCGATCTTCGTGGGCGCACCCTTCGAATTGTGTTTCTCATCCTTGTCCTTCTTCTTTAGAGGACATTGAGTAGTGTAGTGACCCATCTCACCACACCTGGAACACTTGATCTTCGAGACATGCTTCTTACATCTTCATTGCTCCTATTGTCCCTTCGATGCAAGGGCTACATTATCCTCCTCCTCCTTGGGCTTTGACCCACTGTTGTTGCTTCCATCAAGTGTAACCTTGATTAAGTCTCTCCTCAACTCCTCTTGTTTTAGAGCTGCCCAAATCTCATCCCCATTCGACAAGGTTGCTCTGCCCATGATACTCTGGACAAAGACTTATCAGTTATCTAGGATAGAATTGAGGGTCAATCTAACCAACTCTGAATCTTGAGGTGTATGCCCCGCAGGAAACAATTCATCACGGATCTCCTTAAGCTTCATGAGGAATGGATCCACATGCTCTCCCTTCTGCATCTGAGCAGATCTCAGCTTCTACTCAAGGTACATCTTCTCCTGCTCGCAAGATCCCTCAAATAACGTAGGCAAAGCGTCCCACATCTCCTTAGCAATTCCTCTGTTAGCAATGTGACAGACCACATGATCCTTCATTCCATCGAGGATCATTCTTTTCGTCTTCGCCATCTCAACCTTGTATTTCTTCAACGGATCTGCATTTGTAGGCACAACCACCATGCTGTCGACATATGTTTTAAGGGCATGCTCATCTAGAATCAATGACGTTCTAGCCTTCCAGATGACATAGTTGGATACTCCGTAAAACCTGTCCTGATCCCTTAAGCCATTGGTTGTCATTTCTGCGACAAATAGAAAGTCAAATGACCTCGCTCCTTTATGTTGTTGTTGGGCTAGCCTACATACTCTCAGCTGGATCTAGTAAAATTTCTACCCCTTGTTGTTGCTCAGCTCTAGAGAATTAAAATTCCTTGGCTAGGAATTCTCTGAGGAATAAATTCCCTCAACCGTGCTTCTCCTCTCTCTTCTGACGATTTTCTGCCCAGCAAACTGCCTGCAGAAAAATCTATGTCCCACTAGCTCTCCTCATACTAAGGCTTCTATGTTGTTCCCTCTGCCTCGGTAAAAACTCGATCTGGAAGTTCTTCTCTCTGTCGACTCACTCAGAGAAAGACTGCCTCGAAATTTAAGCCCTCCAGCTAGAACTGTGCAAACCCTCTAGGGTTTCGAATTGATGCCTCCTGCATCTTTTTTGAACTCCCTCTTCTACTCAGCATTGGGTCTTTTGGCATTGCTCTTCTTGTTCCACCCAAAGCTCTAATACCATGTGAAAATTCCTAAATCGAAATCCCTACTATAGCAATATGTGATATTTCTCCTATTTGTTAAATTCCTTCAAACAAATTACTTGCAGTTTCCTATGGTAAATATCAAAAGACATACACTGCATCATTCACTTAACTAATTTATATGCGGAAACAAGAGATTGAAAAAGAAATAGAATACAACACAATAACATCGTTATTTTTGGAAAAACATCCCCGTAAAAACCCAATGCGGCAAAACCAGTGTTGTAGATCTGATGGTTTATTATTATTAAGCGGTAGCAAATTTTGAATACATATTAGAATACCTCACTGGTTATTCGTTTACAGAGAGAGAAATACTGGTAGAAAGATTTGTGAGATTACCTCACACAATCACTGAGAAAAATTCTGGATGATCTGGTCACTGGATGAGGTGCCACTGGCAGGCCTTGTGTGGCCTCTACGCAGTCCTCACATAGTCCCTATGTCAACCTCTCTAAGCATTGCATCACCCAGCCAACTGATCGATTTGTTGTCCGGATTCAATGCTCGCAGCCTCTCAATCTCACACCCCAACTCCTGACTTCTGAAACTGACTCTGCTACAAATTTTCAGACTCTCTCTCACCTCTACGTTACCTCTACGTGACCTTGCATTAGCCTTTGTGTGAGAGTTTTTGGATCACTCTCTGCCTCTCTCTGTTGATGATTCTCCAACTAAGAAAACCTCTCTCTCTCCAGATTCTATCCCTTCCCCTCAACTGTAAGAAATCTACTCGATGAGAATTTCCTCCTAAGAACTTCTCACTTCAAAAATTTGATCTCTTGATCTCTCAGTGTGTTTTCCAAATGACCCTCAAGCTTCCTTAAATAATCTTCTCATTGACATTCAATGACACGTATTAATAGCTAATCAATAGTTAAGATCATTTTAGCTTGATCCTCGTTTTCTTCTAGAAGTTGCACCCAAAATTTGATTAATGCCCATTAGTATTTTTAATTTACTAAGTTTGGACTTAGGGACCCATTAAAAAATATTAATTCTAATAAAATTGTTTATGGGTGGAATTTCCCAAAACGCTTTCTGGGTTCTTTGGAATACATGTGCCCAAGCTTCCCTGCAAAAATCGAGGCCTAGAGCACATCTAATGCTACCCCAAATCAACACCCAAGACCCAAAGGCATTTGGCAAGAGTGAAACTATGTCACCTAATGAACCACCAATGAGTTATTTCAAGGAGTTAGATTTCTTCCATCCAAATTAGTTTAGTTTCACATCTTGGTCTTAAAATAGAGGCAGTAGCCTTGATTATCATAGGGTTTTTCTTGATTTGGGAAATAAATATAAGTTATTTTTATATTAATTATTGTCTTTCACTTTAAGCTTCATCTTCCTACTTTTTGTCAAAAGCTTTGAATAAAGTTGGTAATTTATCCAAGGTTAATGCCTTTTTTTTTGTATGTTTGTTGGAATTATGCTCATCCTTGTGACTAAGACTTGAATTAATAAAGTGTTAGATACAATTTCTTGGATGTAATAAGAATATATTGTTGAGTATGTGAATCTCTCTTAAATGAGGTTATATGGCACCATTGTTGCAACAAAATATCTAAACCACTCTCTCAAGTCAAAGAAGACTTATTTTTTAGCTATTGTTGAAAATGTTGCCTAGTTCTAAGCCAAACTCCTATTCCTAAGCTTGTCATGTTGTCACAGTTAGACAAATTAAAGCATGTGAGAGAATTTAAAGTTATATTGGAACAACCCATGCTCACCAAGTTATAAGCCTCTCTCTCTTTAATGTGAAAGGATGATGTGTGAGGGTGGTGAGATAACACTCATTCAAATTATTATGCAAGATGTCCTCAAAGTGATTAATTTTGAAATGAAGCATCTCATTAATGATGATTAAGGCATATCCCCTCAATCATCAGATGAAATGGGATAGGGAGATCTAAGCACCTAGGCAATAAATCTTTATAAGCCTTTTTTCCACTTGGGGGCACCCAACACAACCATAAGTGACTAATAGTCATATCCACTAGCCTAGATCAATCTTAACTCCAGATCTACCAAGCGTTGAGAGGGATCAAATCTCTTTTCAAATCTAAAATAGGTTTACATTTTGATCCCTCTCAACGCTCGATAGATCCGTGAGTTAAGATGGATCTAGGCTAGTTTAATGTCCCCTTTAAAAAGGTTATATTCCACATGAATACCATGGGTAAATATCATGGGTCAAATTTATTCTTATTCTTGTTTTATTTTTATAGGGTTATTTTTATTTTATTATTTTTACTTTTATTTATTTATTTATTTTTACTGAATTTAAAATATCTATATACATTAATATTTTAATATTTATTTTATTTAGTTATATATATATTTTATTTAATTTTTATTCACAGGAACATTGGATTACATTACATTACAACATCTCTACCATAAAGCACTAGAGAGTGCCTCTCGGCACAACAACCCAATCTACCACTTGATTGATCTTTTAGCATGTATAAATGGGTAAAACTTGGATCACTCTTTTACTTTCTACAATGTTATTCATTGATTACCTCTAAGTTAGAGGCTTTAAATTTGTCATTTAAGACATCTATTACCGACTTAAATCTAATTTAAAAATAACTTTCTTTAAATAATTTAAAAATAGAATATCACAATTAAAAAAATAATCTAAGTTTACTTTATTACTTGTATGTTTCCAATGCTAATAATAAATTCTTAATATTTATGCATTATTATCTCTACCAGACCTTTTAGACCAAAATTAAACTTAAAATATATCTCATAATTTATTTTGAACCAACCTTCTAAGGAGATCCACATTTGTTTAGAAAGTATAACTATTGACCATTTTTTTTAATGAAAAATTTAATGGGGGAACTAGCAACCTCCCCATATATATGTAACAACCCGTAAGCCACGTATATCAGAAACTCATAGTTCAGCTTAGGTTTGAGACATCCAGAGACCACCAAACATTGGAGTCAGAATCCCAAACTCTAATGGGATGCCTAGCCTTCCAACCTTACTATGATGGGTTATAGGTATCATTTTAGGGAGTTCGAACCCGAGTGGAGAGGGGGTTAACAACTCATCTTAACCACTCGATCTACCCTTACTTGACAAGTTTGAATATTAACATTTATAAAAAGGCAATGAATCCCATCTAGGCTAAGGTTGTCTTAAAAAACAAAAACAAAACAAAAAAGACAACAAAGAAAAACAAAATGTTTGAACCTACCATTTTAGAGCTCCACAACTATTTTCCTTTCTTGAAAGGCAAAAAGCCACATCTAAATACTACTTGGTGACATTAACTATGGCATCAATCAATTGTAATTGATAGCAATTCATTTTGCACTCAACCATGTATTTCAATTAATCTGACCTTTTTCCACTCCATTATGTATTTGAATTATTATGACCTTGATACAAGTCAATTGAATCCAACCTTTGCTCTAAACCCAATATCCTTTTTTTTTTTTTTAGGAAAAAAAAATCAACTGGTTTTGTATTAAAGAAAAACTGGTTACATATGATTGATATTTTTGCATCACATAGTTAGATCCACGTCAAAATTCAAAATAATACAACATTACCAGAATTTTGAATATGTCCCAAAATATTGCTAAACAAAAAGAGTCTCCATACACTAACCACTCTTAAAAGCATAAGTTAATGATATACTCCATACATGGAAGAAAACTAACAACAACATAAATAAGGAACTTAAGTAAATGGGATCTTACCAATCCTTTGAATTCCGCCCAAACATAATGCAGATAAATTAATCTCCCCCAGTCGATATGTATGTCCCTACTTCGAGAATGAATCGATGGTATTGTTTTGTTCCATGTAAATATGGGAAAATATCACCTCATTGAAAATTCATGTCAACAATCTGATGTTATGCATCCTATTAATAAGCACATGAGGTTCGATTGAGGATTTTTCATTAACCCAATCAATAGCAACTTTGGAATCCCCAAAAACATTCAACGTCTGAATAGATAGCCACCTGGCACAAAATAATAGCCCCAATAGAGCAATGATCTCAACCTTGGAGTTTGTCCCTATACTGCTATTCTAGTTAAAAAGATAATAAAGCTTTGAATTTATGACAATATATGCCCCATGACCACTTATATTTAGATGTGTTGCCCCATCAAAATATCTGACATGGTAATTTCCCCAACAAGTTTTTGGATGAATGCATTGTTGAAAGACCTTTTGTGTGAGAGGTCCATATTCCTTGAAGTATGCACATATACTGAGGCAATTTTTGTTTATGTCATAAGGAATATTTTAAAAAATGTAGGCATTCCTCCATCTTCAAATGCCCCAAAATATATAGAAAGGAAGTGTTCTAACTTCCTTATATTATATCTTCCATACTAGTAGGCATTCTTCAATATCTTTATAATCACAAACCTCATTGATGTTTAATCTTTGTAATACACGTATCCAAATGGCCATGACATAAGGGCACTTAAGATATAAATGTATGGAATTTTCATTATCACCCTCATGCATAATACGTCTACCAAGATTGATGAAACCTCACCTACACAAATTCTCCCATGTTAGAATCTTATTTTTCCAAACCAACCATCTAAAATGTTTGAGTTTCAAGGGCATATTCCATGACCACATCTTCATGTACCACCATCTATCCATCGCACCCTATTTAGCAAGAGAAAGGTGCCTATAGATCTCCTCAACAAAGATCATATATATATTTTTGCCAACTCATTTAAATGAATCAACCTTATCCATCAATGTCATGCTCACCAGGTATAAATTAACCACATGCTTGTCCTAGATCTCTGTTAATTCTCCAATTAATCCCAAATCCTGTGAGGTTATCCAAGTTGGATATAGATAAATAGGATCATAAGCAGTCTAAATTTGATTCAGTAAATATATACTCTTGTTGTGGAGGTACCTGATAATAGCAAAAGGTGGAGCATGGTTGTGCTAAACACCCATGAGCAGGTCCAAGCCAATTTGCATCGCAACTCCTGGTCCAATCTCCCAACGCAAATTACCAAAAAGCCAATGTTTCAATTTCATGAAGCAATTCTGAATATGTGAGACATTACTAGGAGCCCTAGCCCCATCATTGATCCATTCTTGGAGTGGTTGATTTTTAAGATATTTCTCCTTGTTAATCTATTGCCAAAGTCCAAATCCAAAAATATCATGTCAAAAACTCTTTACAACCAAAGCCCACGCAAATTTCTCAATACCCTTTAATCCCCATCCACCCTCCTCTTTCCTCAAGGAGATATCTTCGAATCATATAAGATGAATCTTGTTAGCACCTTTAGATCCAGACCAGATAAAATTGGATATAATGGAGTTGATCTTCTTAATTATATGTTTGGGAAGCAAGTATAAATTCATCCAACAAATAGATATATTTTGCAAGACTGATTGAGCTAAAATCAATCTACACCCTAGATACAACCATTTAAGTGTCCAAGAAGTCAATCTACATTCAAATTTATTAATCAAACCATTTCCAGTCTTGAATACCATATTTGTTTGGTTTTAGATTAAAACCGGGGTATTGCTATCATCCTTTTGCCCAATGTTCATCTGTGTTGCGCTCTACTTACTGCGCCAACCCTATGCTGCACTCTACCTCAAACCTTTGTGCTCCTTATCCATGTTGTGTAGTCCTGCACTTACAAAAAATTTGCAATAACAAGGGAGACATAGCATGGGATGTGAAGCTACAAATATCAGAGATAGGAGCAGGGCCTCATCCACAACAACACCATCCAAATATTCTATCAGTCTTACAAAGACATCAAGTAGTTTTTAGGGAGATTCCTCGAGGCCATCACCTAGACAAAGGGTTTGAGCACACTTTTGAGCTGGAGGAGGGGGTGTAGGTGATCATCACAACTCCCTACAAACATTGAAGAACATGTACCCCATCCCACGCATAAATGAGCTAATGGAAGAGCTAAGAGGAACCAAGTACTTCCCCAAGATAGACTTGCTTTCAAGTTACCATTACATTCGAGTGAGAGAGGAGAATATCCTGAAGACAACATTCAGATGCCACTATGGGCATTTTGAGTTCTTGATTATGCCCTTTGGGATAACCAACACTCTAGCTACTTTATAGTATTGCATGAACCATGTGTTCTGCAAGAAGTTGTGCATATACGTGTTGTTGTTTTTTGGTGACATACTGATTTACAACAAAACTTGGGAGGGGCACTTGCAACACTCGGAGGAGGTGTTGCATATTTTGGAGGAGCAACAGTTGCATGCTAAGACAACCAAGTGCGAGTTTGGCTTGATAGAGATGTTGTAGTTAGGAAACGTGATCATGGAGGATGGAGTGCGAGTTCACCAAGAGAAGATTTAGGCCATTTTGGATTAGCCTACTCTCAGGAGTGTGACAGAGCTGAGAGCATTCCTGGGTATATGCACATATTGCAAGTGATCTGTGAAGGGGTTTTCACAGTTGGCAACACCCCCCATAGATATTAGAAAGAAGGAGGTGTTTTAGTGGACAGATGCAACACAAGAGGCTTTTGAGTGGATCAAGATACTGATGAGTTCTTACACGATCTTGGCACTACCATATTTTTCACAACCCTTCATGTTGGAGTGTGATGCATCAGGTGAGGGTAATGGGGCAGTATTGATGCCAAGTGGTCACCCTATCGTGTTTGAAAGTCAAAAGATTCGAGACTATGATAGGTCGTACTCCATATATGACAAAGAGATGTTGGGAATCATGCATGCAATGGCCAAGTTCAATTAGTACTTAGTGGGGAACTAGTTCAAGGTGAAAACTCATCACAACAGTTTATGGTTCTTCTTGGAGCAAAAGGAGCTTAATGATAGAAAACAGAAGTGATTCAACAAGATCCAAGCCTATGATTTTTATATAGAGTATGTCAAGGGGAAGCACAATGTGGTAGTTGATTCGCTTTCAAGGAGGCCCCTGACACACCTTCTTATGGATATCACCCAGGATTGGAGGGTGCAACTTCTAATAGAGTACTCCAAGAACCAACAACCGTGCGAGATTTTGGATGGGACCTATGGGGATGACATATACAACTTCATCAATGGGTTGATATACCACAATAACCAAATTTATTTGCTTCCAAGATCTCAACTTCGGGAGAAGATCGTGATGGAAGCACACGATTCACCTCTTGTGGGGCATCCTAGTTTCTTAAAGACCTATAGGGCTATTAGGGAATGCTTCACATGGATGGGTCTCGAGGGGGGTGTCTTGAGATACATGCAAGAGTGTTGTTGAAGTCCTGAAGTGTCTTCTTTTTTATAATCCTTTTACTTTCGTCTCCATCCTTTTCATGACAATTGAGCTACATTTTTAAGTTGCAAGGTCACTTCAGATATGCTCAAACATCATAAAAGGGATCATTCATTCATGGTTTATAATTTATTGTTTTTTTGTGAAATTTAACAAAGCATTCCTATAGTTTCTGAATCCCACTCATTCTGCAACTAACCAAATATTTTTGAGCTACATCCATGGTTAGATAGGTTCCAAGACACTTGAGGAGGAATAAAAGATATAGGTAGATGGCAAATGTTCAATATATGGAAATCCACCTATCGCATTGATCTGGAAACTCACCCGGTTTAAGAGTTATAAAGGTCAAACCATAAGTTAACTCTAGTTATAATACTCCAACCATGCACAAAATTTGAAGGAGGATCGTGGCATCATCAAGCGAGTGTGGAATTGGACGAGAAGAATTTGGAATCAAAGTTACAATATGTCAAATCAAAATCTTTTCATGATATACTCTTCCAGTATCAAATCATGGATAGAAGGATTTCAATTTCAATTTAATCTCTTAGTTGTCAAGTGAAAACTTGCTTCTCAACTTAAAACTTTTAAGGTTGTTATTTAATAGAGGATTATAAAAATCCCTTGAGCAAAGCAATAGACATCGTTACTCTTTTTAAGTTTGTAATCATTTGCTATTGAAGAATTCAATATTTAATACAATTTACTCTATTCCTTTGGTGATCGATGCGTGTGTGAATAGTTTGATAATTGGTCTCATGCTTACGCTCAATAGGAGGGACCCTTGAATAGTTGTAAGGTAGTTTATTATTGGTTATGTTAGTTTTCAACTTATTTCATGAATAGTCGCTTTTTCATTGCAATTAGTTAATGTTTTTCTATTGGTATTTTGTTAATTGATCTTTGGTTTAACATTCAGTAGTTTGAACAGGTCAAGCGCTCATAAAAGATAAAAATATTCCCCTTTTATAGTTGGCTTCTTTCAGTTGTTTTGTTTTGATTTCATGAGTAATGGATAGATCGATTCTAATCACAACTGCGCACATCTGTAATCCTTCAGATTTATATTTTGGATTGTCATTTTTCTGAAGAAATTAGATTAAGATTTTCTCTTTTGTTGAATAGAATATAGATTTTGATTTCCAAGAGAATTTAGGATAATATTTCAATTTTTTGAAGGTATAATTAAATTTCAATTCTGCTCAATAGAATAGATCTTTCAATTCAATTCAAATAGAGTAATTTTTAATTCTTGTTACAGTAGATTAAGTTTCATTTCAGTTTGATAGTTAAAATTTCCAATTGATTTTGCCTTGAATTTTAGTTTGCTCTTGAAAGAGTAATTTTGATGGAAATAACATGTGTGTAAGAACGATATGAGTTAATCTAGTTACATTACATTTCATCTTTAAAAAAATAAAAAATAGAACTCCTAGCATATATTGTGCACATGCACTTCACAAGTACATGTATCTTGGTTGACAATTAATGAAGTAATTTAACCATCAACTAAATTACCCAACATTTTGGCGTCGTTGTCGGGGAAGTGTACATATGACTTTCTTTTTGGTTTGCATGTCATTTTAGATGCATTCATATTATAGATGCATAGTTCAACCATATTAAAAATAATTTAGGATGCATGTATAGAGAACGAGATTCTAGTGGTAGAATTGTAAGTAGAGGTAGAGGATAAAGTTCAATACCAACATCACCACTCACCTCCACTAGAACATGTAGTGCCACACCATCCACTAACACTCACATTCCATCCATAGCAGGTATACATAGACTTCTTGAGGTGCATAGGTATGAAATTTAACCTAGGGACTCACCAACTTCTTCCACTGAAACTGTAGTTGAAGAACCTACATCCCCTATTGAAGGAGTTATATTTCTCTCTTCAATGGCAGAAAAACTCTTAGGACAGGAGTTAGATGTTCCCAGTGAGCAAGAGGAAGAAATATTTTCTAAGATGCCATTAGTAGAAGAACCAAAGGTAGAAGTAGACAATCCTATTGTTGAACCTTATATTAGCTCTGAAGAGTCTACAATGGCAGGAGAAGAGGAAGGAGAAGTACACAATGTAAATGGTGAACTTAGGATTAGTGGTGGAAGAGGCAAAGGAGGAAATAGAGGAGGTGGTGGAGGATGAGGTGGTAGAGGATGTGTGGGAGAACCAGATCCTTATGGAATTCCTATCTTTGATGAAGATACCATCCAAAATGAAAAATATCCCACCTTTTATTCTTCCCAATTTTCATGGCTTAAGAACTGAGGATCCAAAGGCATTTATTTTTGAGTTTGTAGTATTATGTCTAATCCTATGAGTATTTACTTGATACTTAAATATTGAAATTATATCTAGCTACTCCAAAATATGGAGCCCTTAAATAGTTTATGGGTCTAGGAACACATATTATTAAAACATGGGTTGAAATGAAGAGGGTGTTCCTAGAAAAATACAAAGACTATTGTATACCCCATAACCTTAAGGACGAAGTATTTAAGACGATGTAAAAGGAGGATGAAAGCCTTGAAGACCTCGTGGAAAGATTTTCCTGTAATATTAAAAATGCTAGGATGCATGATTTAGATGAGGAAACATTAAAATATTTTTTGTCAAAAGCTATAAGAGATGAGTGTATTGACCTCCTCAATTTAATGGGCAAAGGAGAAGTTTCCCAATTATCATTTGGTGAAATTTGTGAGTTGTGCAAACACATTTCGAGAGGTAAGGCTAGATCTGGTAAGAATCCAAGAGATCCAACCATGTCAAGAGTTAGTAAATCTACATCTAGAATAGTGAGTAGATCAAAATTAGGGAATTTGCTTGATAACTTCAAAATAAATATCCTTCGAAACCTTAGTGAACAACTAGATACTCTCAAGATACAAAACAAGCAAAAAAATAAGAATGTTGCATTATCTATCTTATGTCGTAGGTGTAGGAAAAAGCATGCCCTAAGGGAATGTCCTCTTGATAGTGTAGAAATTTGTGTCATATGTGTTGAAAATCATGAACCAAAAGAATGTCATGTAATACCTGGGCTTAAGGTTGTCTTCCAGGATGAAGTTGGGTCAAGTTAAGCTTAATAACTTTGGTTCATTGCTAAAAGACCATGGCAGGCCCAATAGTTAGGTATGACACAAGGTCTTAACACTCAATATCAATCATATGCACAACCACAGAACAATTGGACTACACATATGCCTTGGCAACCTTTTCCACCCCAACCTCAAAACCCATCTTGGGCATACGGTCGGAAAATTTCTTATGGTAGAAGTCCCCAATATCCTCCATTCCAACAACCTTATTCTCCTTACCAACCTCAATACTAGCCTCCTCAACCTCAATTCGAAGCCCAAACATTTCCATTACCATGCACTCCATTTACTTAAAAATTCAATCGACTACTTGCTCAACTACTCCCAAACCCAAATAATAAAAATCAACAACTAATCGACAACGTAGATGGTCAAAATTTTCACGCTTGTATGATAGCCCCATTAGGTATAAATGATGTCCAACTTACATCTGATGGGGTTTTGCAAAAGAAGTCACCACCAATTGTCATCCAAGAATCTAAAGAGGATGAGGTTCTTGAAAAAGAAACACTTCTTGGTCAAAAAATTACTCCTCCAAAGGAAGATGTTCCTACACATTTAGATGATAACCAAATATACCCAGCTTCTACAATTCCTCTAGTAGAACAACCTTCTCTTTCCCTACAAAATCCACCTTTTCCTAAAAGGATTAAAATCGACAAGGGAAGAGAAAGGCAAATTGTTTTACTATAATATGATATGCTAGATGAATTGAAAAATATTTGCATCAAAATTCCTTTACTCCAAGCAACAAAGGAAATACCAATATTTGCAAAAACAATTGAGTTGTGCATTAAAAAACCAAGAAGAAAAATAAAAGATGTCAAGAAAATTCAATTGTTAGGATGTATTGGAGATATTATGATGGGGAAACCAATAGTTAAAAATATCTAGATCCTTGTAGTCCTATTGAAAAAATTCACATTAATGGTATTGAAATTCCAAACACCCTGATTGATTAAGGAGCAGTCATTAATATCATGAGCAAACAAACTATGGATCAATTAAAGCTTCCCAATCTTAAATATACCCCAACCTTACTACAATTAATAGATAGATCTGTTATCAAACCCGATGGTATATTAGAAGATGTGTCTGTCTCTTTGGATTCATGGGTGTATCCTGTTGATTTTATGATTTTAACTCTGAAGAATAATCTAGGAGGTCATCCATTGATCGTTGGTAGACCCTAGCTAGCTATAACTGATGCATTCATAAGTTGTAGATCTGGTGATATGTATATCTCTGATGGTAGCTCTACTAAGAAATTCACATTGTACTCACCTGCAAAAACAATAACTGAAGTGGAAAGTGATGTTTGGATAGATGATGACAATAAAGAATTTGATGATATTCCACTAGTATTTACTCATTCACAAATAGATGAGGAAGATGAGTTAATAAATTTGATGAACAATAATTATTCTTCTTCATATTGTGAGCAAGATCAAAGTTTTCAAGAACAATGTAATATTGAATATTTATCATCTCATCAAATGGCTTTACATTCTATGGAAAAGTTTGAAAATTCTTTAGTAGTAATATTTCTCGGTAAAACATTAAACATTAATAATAATCTCGAAGAATTTCAAAAGAGAAAAGTGACAAAGATGTTACAAAAAAAATGTTTTGCATATGCATGGGAATACAGTAATATGAAGGGAATTGATCCTAAAGCATGTATGTATCATATTTATATTCAAGAAAATGCCAAACGAGTTAGACAACCTCAAAGAAAGATGAACCCCAATTTGAGAGAAATTGTTAAGGATGAATTACAAAAGCTACTTAATGTGAATTTCATTTATCTGATATCAGATAGTCAATGGGTTTCACCTTTAGTGATTGTTCCAAAGAAGAATGGAAAATGGAGAGTGTGCATTGATTTTAGGGAATTGAATAAAGCTATTATGAAAGATCATTTTCCACTACCTTTTAAAGATCAAGTACTAGATAACTTAGCAGGGAAGAAATGTTTTTCATTTCTCGATGGTTTTAGTGGATATAACCAAATCCAATTGGTACCAAAAGATCAAGGCAAAACAACCTTTACATGACCATGCGGTACATATGCCTATAGAGTACTTCCTTTTGGGTTATGTAATGCACCTACGACATTTCAAAGAACATTTATGGGTATCTTTTCTGATCAAATTCATGATTGTGTGGAAGTTTACATGGATGATTTTATTGCCTATGGAAATGCTTTTGAAGAAGCTCTTGAAAAAATAGAAAAAGTTCTCATTAGGTGTAAAGCAACAAATTATTCATTAAGTCACAGGAAATGTTCTATGATGTTTAATGAGGGAATTTAGGCCACCATATTTCATGTGATGGAATTAAGGTGGTTACATCTAAGGTAAAAGTAATTTCTAAAATTTCAATTCCTACTTGTCAAAGAGATGTTAGAAGTTTTCTTGGTTTTACTAGATATTATAGAAGATTCATAGAAAACTTTATGAAAATAGCCTCTCCATTTTTTAAACTTCTTACAAAAGATTATGAATTTGTTTGGAATTATGACTGCCAGAAAGCATTTGAATCATTAAAGGAGAAAATCACTGAAGCACCAATTTTAAGAGGAGCTAAGTGGTCTCTTCCTTTTCGTATTTCCACTAATACTTCAGATACAACTTTAGTAGTTGTGTTGGGACAGAAAGATCTAACTCCTTATGCTATTTATTACACAAGGCAAAAATTGACTCTTGCAGAGTTCAATTATACTGTAACAGAAAATGAGTTTTTAGCCCTTGTGCATGCATTAATAAGTTTCAACATTATATCACTCGTTATGAAAATGTCATTCACATAGACCATTCTGTTATTAAATATTTTATGAATAAACCAATTACTAATGGCACGATTACTAGATGTTTGTTATTGTTATAGGAATCCAATATTAATGTTCTTCACAGACCAGGAAAAGAAAACACAACCACAGATTTCCTTGCTAGAATGCAAAAAGATAATAATGTCTATAAAGGTAATTTTCCTTACGAATATCTTTTTACAGTATCTATTAAAATTCCTTGGTTTGGATATATTGCTAACTATTTGGCTACAGGAAAGTTACCCCCACAGTTATCATCCAAAGAGAAACAAAATGTTATCAAATCTAGAACACCTTACTCTTGGATAGAGAGAGAATTATATCGAAGTTGACCTGAAAATCAAAGATGTGTTCGAGAAGATGAAGTACCGGAAATATTGAAAGCTTGTCATGATGAACAATGTGGAGGACACTTTGTTGATAGAAGAACTACTTACAACGTCCTTCTTTAGGGATATTTTTGGCCTTCTCTTTTTAAATATGCCAAAGAATATGTCAAGAGATGTGATAGCTCATGAAGAATGGAAAAAAACCATTCCATCAGACGAGATGCCTTTACAACCTTAAGTACTTATAGACCCTTTTGACAAATGGGCTCTAGATTTCGTTGGTCCAATCAATCCTCCATCTAAATAAAAAAGGAATATACTTGTTTGTATAAATTATGTTACAAAATGGGTAGAAGCTAAACCACTTCCTTTTTATACTAAAAATATTGTAGTTACATTTCTTTTTGAGGCTATTTTTACTCATTTTGGTGTCCCAAGGGAAATTGTGACAGATCAAGGTACTCAATTCACATAAAGGTTGGTGCAAAAAATAATGGAGCAATACAAAAAGAAACATCAGAAGTCTACTCCATATCATCCACAAGCCAATGGGCAAGTGGAATATACCAATAAGGTACTTGAAGCAATCCTGACCAAGATTGTACACTTGCATAGAAGGGGCTGGGTAGAAACGCTTCCAGAAGCGTTGTGGGCATATCGTACGAGATAGAGAAATACAATTGGACATGCTCCTGATGAGCTTGTCTATGTGAAGAAAATTTTGATTCCAATTGAGTTCCAAGTGGAGACTTTCAGAAAAAAGTAACAAAATTGGACCTTGATATATTTGAAGCTCAAAAAGGTTAGCACAATTGAATGAATTAGATGAAATCCAACAAGATGTTATCCAAGGAAACAACTTAGTCCAGCAACAAAGATCGACATGGCATGACAAATTTATCAAAGCTAAGAAATTCAAGCCAGGTGATTGAGCTCTTTTTTTTTTTACTCTAAATTCAAAGATTTTCAAGGAAAATTTTGGACTCAATGGCTTGGTCTCTATGAGATAGATACTGTCTTTTATAATGGAGAAATTAGAATCAAAACTATTGATGAAGAAAAAATTACCTTCCTTGTTAATGGTCATAGATTAAGGTTATATCATAAACCAATAACAAAAGAAGAGTTTGTCAAATATTTGCAAGATAATTATGATTTTAAGCTAGTTGAGGAAGGAGGTTTTTCTCCTGACCCTCCAACCCAATTGTAATTTTCTTTTCTCAAATTAAAATAAAAATAAAAAATAAAATAAATAAATAAATAAATATATATAAATTAATTAATTAATATATATATATATAATATAATATATATATATATATATATATATATATATATATAATATATATATATATATATATATATATATATATATATATATATAAGTATAGGCATGAAAAACCAACATTGTTGGCATGTCATATATAAAAAAAAATCTTAATTGAAAACCAAGAATTCTTGGTGGTTTGGATTTTCACATTCCTTGTCTTTTTCCCACTTTCTTGTTACCCCTCTTTCCTTCTAATGAATTTACAGGTCTAAAGAAACACTTTTGAGGGCTTGTTTTCTTCAAGTTTCACGAGGAAGCAACATCAATAAAAATCCAACTCCATCACAAGAGAATATTTTCAAAGAGAACAACTGCTGAATTAGTGACATTTTGCATCTAACTTCAAATTTTGTAGCCCAGATCAACCAACATTAAAGGAAGCATTAACATACTCCAAATCTGCAGCAAAGGAAAATATATCAAATTTTAAAGAGGTATAAGCTAAGGTATGTAAGTAGGATCTTAGATTATATTTCATTTAAGAGCATTAGAATTTTAAACTCATCGAATAATAATGATACATGTACTATAAAAATTGAGTAAATCCTAAACCTTGTAACACCTCCTACCATTATATCTCTACAATCATATCCTTTGTAACATTAAGTTGTCATCATATCTCGAGCTGTCACATCGAAATCCCTCCAAAATCACCTAAATTCTAACGATCATATAAAAATGGATCTAAGGATCATCGCAATCATTGACATAAAAGGAGAAATTCAACTATGAATTAAACACCGCCATAAGCGACCTATTTCACTATCGCTTGACACCATCAAACCATCCAGCCTTATTGATCATCCTTGCATCACATCCGCCACCCTTTTCAAGAGAAACAATTCAGGATCGAAACTCCTCCCTCACCATGGGTGTCATCATTAGATTCGAACCCAACAAAGTAAAATTCCTTCAAGCATATCCATGGGTCAAGGATCAGTGGTAGCGAGTGGGTTGGCTCAATTTCTTTAAGAATTTTGATGGGCCCCAAATAGAGGTTACAAAAGCATTTGCACGAGCGTTTGATGGAGTAGAGGCGAAGATTGGTGATAGTAAACTCATAACTACAGAGTCCATATTGGAAGAGGCAACAGGCTTACCCAAAAATGAAGAGAGTTGGTTGAAAAACAGGAAAATCAAATAGAAAGAATGGGCAATCTTCCTCCAAGACCTAGGTATGGATAGTTCTATTTTCAAAAATAGGATACCAATGACTGCATTGAAAACTTAGTGGAGAAATTTGTTGCTAGTCATTAAAAAAAAATTAACTTGTAAGGGAAGATATGGCACCATGTTTGGCTCTTAATGCACTTCATTGATGGACATGAGTTAAATTTACCATCTTCCTACTCTATAGTCTTAAGAAAATCGCGTCTAGTGTACAACGAGAGTCGAAAACCCTTGACAACACCCTGTATCACACTGGGTTAATTAAAATTATCATTAAAGCAAATTTGAAGGCCAAGGAAGATAACTAGCAAAGCTTTTTGGTCCGCAATCATTTTGTCGAAGCTTTGGAGGAAGAAATGGTTTTAAAAACTAAGAGAAGTGGGCGCAAAACAATTTGAGACCCTGACCATGAGCTCGTTAATGAAGGAGAGGGTTTGACTATCAATGAAGTGGAACAACTAGAAGCTTCACTAGAGGTACCCGAAGATGACATCCCTCTTTGTCAATTTTTGGAGAAAATTAAACAAAAAAAGTGAAAAACAAGATGTTAGAAGAAATAAATCCAACAAAAGCACAAAGCAGTCTGAAGAAACAAAAGGAGCAGAAGCATTGGACAAGGAACAAAGGAAAATGAGCAAGAGAAAAAGCATCCAAAAGGCAAAGGAACTAGAAGTAAAGTTAAGAAGGAGCAGATACATTTTTAAGCATTTAAACATACATTCACCGAATATAGTCGATCTCAAGGAGGGAGGTCATTACATAAATGAAGAAGTCAGATTATCAATGTTTTATCGAACTCCAAGTCCAAATAGGAAGACACCCGAAATCGATCCAGTCCAACAACATATATATGATTATGTGGAATCATTGGAGAGAAGAGCACAACAAAAGGTAAATTCCCCTCTCCAAAGTGAATATGGAAATATTGTTAATGAAGAGGTCCCTTTAACTGATGACATTCCTAAAAAAATTACAAGATTGAAGATGCTTTAAAACAAGATAAATATGAGTTAGGGATATTGAACAAGCATATCAAACAAGAACATGAGGCAATAAAAGTACAAAATGAAACCTTGAGGACTCAAAATGATAATATTCTTGTGCATTTGTGCCACTCGTATAAGAAAAAAAGGAAACTCAAGGCCAATAACAAGTTCCTCATAAACAAAGTCATAGCGTTGCAGAGTAATATTTTAATGAAGAAACCAAAATTTGCATTCAATGTTAAGAATAAAAAATGAGGCACTAGTTTGGATGTCCTATTCCAAGTTTCAGAGATAGCATAGTGAATAAAAGGCTTGGAAATTTTTGAATTTTGATGCATGAGGACATGCAAAACCCTCGGTGTGGGGGGATGTTGAAGTCCTTAATTGTCTTGTATTTATAATCCTTTTACTTTCCTCTACATCATTTTCATGAAAATTGCTACATTTTGAAGTTGAAAGGTCAATTTAGATAGGCTCAAACATCATAAAAGGTATCATTCATTCATGGTTTATAATATGTTGTTTCTTTGTGAAATTTAATCAAAACATTCCTATAACTATCAAATTGCACTCATTTTGCAGCGAACCAAAGATTCTACAGCTACATCCATGGTTAGTTAGGTTCCAACACACTTGAGGAGGAATAAAAGATATAGGTAGATGGAAAATGTTCAACATATGGACATCAACATACCACATTGATATGGAAACCCACCCAGTGTGAGAGATCTAAAGGTCAAACCAGAAGTCAACTATGGTTATAATACTCCAACCATGCGCAGAATTTGAAGGAGGATCGTTGCATCATTAACGATCATGAAATTGGACGAGAAGAATTTGGAATCAAATTTACGATATGTCAAATCAAATTCTCTCATGATTTGCTCTTCAGGTGGCAAATTATGAGAAGAAGGATTCTGATTTCAATTTAATCTCTTAGTTGTCAAGTGAAAACTTGCTTCTCGGCTTATAACTCATAAGACTATTTATTTAACAGAGGATTATCTAAAGCCTTAGAGCGAAGCAATATACATCATTACCCTTTTTAAGTTTGTAATCATTTGTTATTGAATACTTCAACATTTAATATAAGTTACTATGTTCCTTTGGTAACCAATGCATGTGCGAATAGTTTGATAATTGATCTCATGCTTACGCTCAACAGGAGCCCCCCCCCCCCCCGAAGAGTTGTAACTTAGTTTAGTATTTGATTATGTTAGTTATCAACTTATTTCATGAATAGTCTCTTTATCATTGCAATTAGTTAATGTGTTTCGATTGGTATTTTGTTAATCGATCTCTGATTTAACATTCAGTAGTTTGAACAGGTCAAGCGCTTATTAAAGACAATAATACCTCCCTTTTACAGTTTTCTTCATTAAGATGTTTTTGTTTTGATTTCATGAGTAATGAGCAGATCGATTTTGATCACAACTGCACACATTTGTAATCCTTCAGAGTTATATTCTAGATTGTCATTTTTCTTAAATAATTAGATTAAGATTTTCTCTTCTGTTGAATAGAATAAATATTTTGATTTCCAGGAGAATTTAGAATAATATTTCAATTTTTTCCAAGTAGAATTAAATTTCGTATATGCTCATTAAAATAGATCGTTTAATTTAATTCAAATAGAGTAATTTTTAATTCTTGTTACAATAGATTAATTTCAATCCAATTTGATAGTTAGAATTTTCAATTGTTTTCACCTTAAAGTTTAGTTTGCTTTTGAAAGAGTATTTTTATGGAAAGGACATGTGCGTAAGAATAACATGAGTTAATCTAGTTAAATACATTTCATCTTTCAAAAATAAAAAATAGAACTCCTAGCATATATTGTGCACATGCACTTCACAAGTACACGAACCTTGGGTGACAATTAATGAAGTAATTTAAACATCAATTCAATTACCCAAAAAGTGCAACATGTTCCAGAGGAATAAGGTAGAGCACATACACTCGATAGTACTACTTCAAACTCTACTTATTCTAGAGCAGAAATGGAAGAGAACCTCCTTGGATTTCATCACAGGGCTCTCAACTGTATAGGGATAAGACTACATCTATGTGGTGGTGGATAGGTTGATTAAGTTCACCCACTTCTTCATTACTTCAGCCATATACTCAGCTTCGAAGGTAGCCAACTCTTCTTCAGGGAGGTGTTCAAGTTGCATGGTCTTCCAAAGACCATTGTCAATGACAACGATAACAGATTCATGGGGGGATTTTGGCAGAAGCTCTTTAGATTGGTGGGTATGAAGCTCACACCTAGTACCAGCTACCACCCTTAGAATGATAAACAAATGGAGGTAGTGAATGAGTGGTTGGAGGACTACATGAGGAACTATGCAACAAGGTAGCAACGAGCATGGGTGAAGTGCTACACCTCAGGGAGTATTGTTGCAACACCACTTATCGTATGTCCATTGATATGTCCCCTTTTAGAGCTCTTTGTGGTTATGATGGTTAATCTTTTGCTGACATGGTTTTTGGAAAAATCAGGGCCCCAGGGGCTAGAGATTGGATCTAAGAGAGCCAAGAGATACTCAAGGCTCTCAAGGACACCTTACAGGTTGCCCAAAATAAACAGAATGTCTATGCAGACCGCCACTAGGTTGAGAGGTAGTTTGAGGTCGGTGACTTTATATCTATGCCTACAATCATACCAACAATATACTCTCAAGTAGAAGGGGGTCAAGAAACTCAAGCCCCGTTTCTATGGGCCATACAAGATGACTAGGCATGTGGGAGAGGTCGCATACAAGTTAGAGCTCCCACCAGGGAGCAAGGTGCATAACATGCTCCATGTGTCATGTTTGAAAAAGGCTTTGGGACAACAGGTATCACCTTTTGCAGAGTTACCACCCTTAGATGAGGAAGGACATCTAGTATTGGTTCATGATGCCATTTTGGAGGTGAGAGAGGAAACTCAGATATGGGGTCAATAGGGAGTTCCTGGTCATATGGAGGGACTCACCTGAGGAGGATGCTACATGGGAGGGAGAGCAATTGTTACAACACCGAGACTTGCAATTGCTTGAGGACCCACAAATTTTGGTGGGGAGGACTATGATATCCCTAACTTCGCAATTTTTTCCTAAGTATGGCCCATTTTGCAATTTTGGCATTGGAGGTAATTTTTGGTGTTTTTGACTTAGGAAAGTGGTGAATGGGTCCCATGCTCTAGAAAGAGGGGCAATACCCATCCCTTGAGGGAAGGAGTGTGAATCAGTGGAAAGTGGGGGCCACTAGGGAGTACAAATGGACATAAATATAAAAGGAAAATGGGAGGCATTTTCAGTTTATTTTTTGACTATTACATCTCTGAATTTGACCTCTCTTGGAGTCGCTCAACGCAACAGTTCGAGTGTTTTTGAGCACAAGGATTTCAAGCGAAATTCCACACCAATTTCGAAGAACTTCAAGTGTCTCCCTAGATGGGAATTTGGGGAGTCCATTCCGAGGATTCCACGAGGAGTTAATTGCAGCAATTTATCCAATGGTGCACATTTCCTGAGCGTAGAGGTAGTTTGACTCATTAGTTTTCTGAGTCAACTCAAGTATTTGGGGTAAGAAAAATTGTAGATATACTTTCCCTCTTGGAGCTGGAGCTTTGGTGCCATTTTGTAGTGGTAGTTTGGGTCAAATTTCCCTTCTTTTTGGTAGTGCATGAGCCTACCTAAGGGTAGAGGTTGTGAAGGACTTGGAACATATTTGTTGGGGAGTTGAGGAGTCAAGGATTTGGGACTTTAAAGGCTAATCTTTCTACTAGAGAGGAGGTACTTGGACCAGGGGTTGAGGGGTATTTCCAACAGGTTGATTCCTCACAAGAGCACACACAACTAGCTAGTTGGGTCGTACACACTTGTTGGTGGGCTTCCTCACTACTTAGAGTGGAGCCAAACCTTTTCCGGGTTTTTGTGGGTTTGAGGAGAGGAGTCAAGGGTTAATTTTCAGAGCATTCATTGGAGTATTCAGTCCTAAAACCCTTGTTCTAGTTAGCAACATATTACTAATAGTGCACATTTTCCATTCCAGGCCATTCCACTCTGGATTGAAGATATTCCACATTGTTTTTGCATAACTTGCATAGTAAGCCCAAGTTCTATCATTCTTACTCATTTTATGTACCCAATTCCCATAATTAATAAAGTGGCTTAGTTTCTTCTGCTAAATTTCTTGGTGTTATGATTTGTGTTTGTGGTTTTAAATTTATATCATTGTTCCTAGTTCATTGCTTTGGTATTTACTATTAATTCCTAATTAGGAATATTACATTGGGCCTTAAATATAGCTTGTTCTTTTGTGAACACCCTACACAGGGACACGTCCTCTGAGATGGTTGGATGTAATGACTTCAAAAACAACTCAAGAAAAAACACATCAAATACATATGCTTTGATCATTCTCTTTCTTCTCCACCATTCTTGGATGCGGTGAGAGATATGAGTGGCCTTGACCTACTTAAATTTGGTCAAGAGTTGAGTCTCGTCATCAAATCGAATTAGAAATTGAAAGTGGTTAAGAAACACCATAACCAAATCATTAAACCTTGAAAATAATCCCCCCTTTAGTTCAATATATCACTTCGCAACATTCCCAGTTAATGTGCGTTGAAAAAGCCTCAATGTAATCGAACCATAAATCAAGGAGTTCAATGAACAACATAGGTGAAAGGTGGTTATTTGTTCTCTCAAATACTCACATGACTTTCTTTTGAATATAGGGAGGTCTGAGGGAAGTTTAGTAGGGACCAGGGGCCAACTCAAATCATATTAAACTAGGCAATTAATTAACTTATAAATATTTGGTAAATTAAGTGTTGCCTGAAACAATAAACATGACTGAGCTATGGGATTCCATCCTACGAAATGAAAAGTTTCGAAGGGACCATAGTTTGGAAAAGAATACACTAAGTTTTGACTAGCACCAAGTTGCCAGGGATTACTTGTAGAAACTCCCAGACTATAATAAACCCCTTGTTGTCTGGGAACATACAAAGTATACCATCCACTCATTATGGAACTATGAGTTGAAGAGGAATTTCCTCCTGTTGGTATGTTATATGAAGGAGAAACGCATTGGTAGGGGTTCCAAACATAGAAAAGGGAAAATGAGATTGTTGACATACTACCAATAGGGAAGGGACCTGTAAAAACCCCTAGTTGATTTTCCATGTAAATAAAAATAAAACCAAGGTCATGGGGCACATATTCCAAGTTGAATGGTGGGCAAAACAGACTAGTGGGTGTCACTTTCAGTTTATTTGTGGCTATGGAAATTGGCAAGGCAAGGAGGCAATAATTGGCATTTAATTAACGAAATAAATGAAAATATGATAAAAGGAAGGTGAAGGAACACAAATTCACATGAGAGGGAAATTGAAGGAAAATTAGAGGAAAATGAAGAAAATAGAGGCCTCCATGATAAAAAGGATTTTGAGGATCAATTTCTAGCATTTTGATGGTTTTGGGTTGAGCTCTCTTCCGTTCTCACATTCTCTCATACTCTTGCACACTTAGAGAAATCTTGGAGCATGCTTGGAGAAAGAAGGTAAAGGAAAGCAGGAAATCGTAGGCCCCACTTCCTTAACTGGAACTAGGAGGTCATTCAGGTCATAGTGACACTCATCTCATGTTTACCCTGGCGAGCTCGTGAATTTGGGTAAATGTGGGAGGGGACGTTACAAGGTGGTATCATAGCTTCTAGGTTCAAACACTTAGACTGGATGGGTTAAACATATATGGTTATGCATGTATAGTAGGTTAGACATGCATCGTGGTGGTCATTATGCAGTTTGTGTCATCATGATGTTATTGGTATGTTATGATGCTAATATGTTGGCTGAGATGGACCAGGAGATGCAGATTCTTAAAGTGAGGTTTTAGCACTAGATCTCATGGTAAGAGCAGATCATCATACAGGTTTGTATGTTGGGCATGCAGGCATGATGGCTAATGGTTGTTATATGCATTATGGTTATATACATGCATGTCGTTCTATTGATGTTGTGGTTACATGTGTAATAATTGCTAGTTAATCAATGTGGTCATATGTATGTGTGTTGGTTAGTCATGCATCGTAGTCACTTGTTGTTATATGCATTGTGGTCATACACATGATGATTATAGACATTGCAACTAAGATCTTGACGTTATATGTATCGTGCTAATATGGATTGGCTTACAAATGGTTATGGTTATGATATTCAAATATGAGTTGATATACTTGTGACATTGTGTCGTACTAATCTGGAATGACTTATGCAGATGTGATAGCCTCCCCTGAGATACATTAATGTGTGATTTTAATTATGTCAACTATTTGATTATCTAACATGGTATGTTTGCAGGAAATAGAAGATCAGGGATGAAGAGCAAAGTAGTGGACAACGGTTCACATGACTCCCCTTAAAGGCCTAACATGAAATCTACAAAATAGAAAAGTGGCATGATTATGTGGCATGTTTTCAGGTACAAACTGTATGAGAAATTGAAATCAAGTTTCAGAAAGTGTGGTTAAATTTAGTAGAGCTTTTGAGAACCCATTTCCATATTTGGACATTGGAGATCGAGCCATTATAGTAGTGATCCAGATTTTTTACTTCAAGGATGCATGCAAAATTGCATATAAAAGAGCATATTAACCAAGTAACTCAACACATGAAAAAGAAGCGGAAATCATAAAGCAAACATGACATAAAAGGCACATAAATGATTTGATTGCGGAGTTCACCCAATGCGGGCTACGTCTTCAGGCTCTGCTCAAAGAGGGGAGAACTTCTTTTATTAAATGGTAGCAAAGAAATTAATTATAGTCAACTTGACAAAAATGACCCTTATACCTCCAATTCTAATGATGGCCTGAAAATGGAGACCTCAACTGTAGAAATGGATTGCACGGTTGGATTCCTAGCGTGAAAACGTGCAAAATTAACTATAAACCTATCAAATTATGACACTGTCGCCTTTGGCTCTGTAAGGGAACCTTTTCAGCAACTTAGTAGATCCCCCGCTCATGGTTCAGGCCCTCCTAGCCACTCAGGCTTCCACTGGTCCACCCTTTGCTAGCCTGGTTTGAATGGGCGTGTTGGTAATTGGGCGTGTTGGTTTGGTGTAGGTTCCAGTTCGAATCCCCCACATTCCATATAAGGTTTTGAAATACACAATTTTTTTAACACTCAACTGTTAATATATGCAATTTTAATTGGAATATGTCTTTGGAACCGCCTGGGTAGTGGGCCTGCCCATCGGGCTGGGTGGGTTCAAGCCCCGCTAGTTCCTCATTCATTTAATAATATATGGTCTGTGTTTGGTGGGTTAGGCAAGTCCGTTGGGGGTGGCTTGCCCACCCGTTTTATAATAAATTTAGCATTTTTGTTAGGAGGGTTGACAAGGTTGGTGGCCCGCCACCCCAAAAAAATAATGGTTTTTATATATATAGGCCACTATACAAAAAAATTCTACCATAATTTAATGGTTATTAAGAAAATTAAGGAGGTGAAAAATTCACCCTTTTCGACCATTGTTTTCCATGCATCACCCCTTCACCAAATTATTTCATCGTTAGTGACTGCCACTTGGCCAAGTTTGACCAAAACTTTGACCAGCTATAACTTGAGCATACGAACTTGAATTTGAGTGTTGTTCACAACGCTGGAATAGGGAAATGAGCATTACGATCTAGTTTTGGTTTCACTTCCATCTGACGACTTTGATTTTTGAGCTATTTTCGAGGCCACTTCTATTCTAGATCCACCTAGATCAAGTAGTTGCCTCCTTCTAACTTAGTGTGGACCATGGACAATAAGGGGGTATGTTTACATGTTGTTTGAATATTTGATTAATTGCATGATATGAGTATGTGTTTATAATATTTCATGAAGGAGTGATCCAGTTTAAGACGGTTGTACTAACACAATATCTGTAGAGATAGTTGATATGCACTTGAGTGCAAGTGGGTGCTAGTTGTAGTATTATGACTAATGACTATCGGTTGATTATGACATGGTTGTGGGTCTTGGTAAAGGCTGATTTCAAATTAATAGACATGATGTCTTGATCTTTGGAACATGTGACTGACATGTGTGAACAGTTGCAAGGCAACATGCTTGGTATTAGCATGATAAGATAACAGTTGATTTGTTTCTACAACTAACAGTTGGGTGATGTTGATACCACATAATAAGACTCAATTGCAGAAAAGAAAAAGGTAAAAGAAAGGAATTGGGTGAAAATTACTTTGCTTATGTTTGGAAACCACAATTCCAAATGAATGAGTGCTTTGCATACAAGAAGTCTTCTTAACCTTGGTTTTGTCTAACATTATGTGGATATGTGCTAGATCCATGAACATGTATTTGACACGTATAACAGTTGGTTTCCATTTATGGTTAAATTCATCAAGGAATTGGAGTCCCTTTAGAGATGATATATGAACGTGTTCAGTTACGAGGTTGTGTGCTTGGCATAAGAAGGTAAGGTAACTAGTATATTGTTATGTTTATTTATGCATTAACAGTTATGTGTCTATGGCATGATGATGCGGTGAATTGCATGGCAAAAGTAACTGCCATGAAATCTTAAAGAATGATCAAGTTGAGTTGTCCCTTTGAAGCATTGGGAACCCATGGGGATTGAGTCAAGGTTTATGATGAAATATTTGTGCTTCGGTGCTTTATGAATTGTTTGTGTCTGATTTGTGGTTTTGTTTATGTCTAGTGCATCTTTGTTGTGGTGTCGTATTGTTATTGGTTTTTCATGGTTTTCTTTTTGTTTGTCTCGTATTATTTCCTTTTATGTCTTGAGGATATTGGTAATTGGTTGGGGGAAGAGGAAAGTTAGTGGAGCTTGGGGGGAGCTGAATGAAACCCAACAGGTAATGTAAGACCTGGATGAAGCTAGGTGCATGTATAAAGGCAGTTGAAGGCAAGAATATGACAACATTTGGATTGGTTAGGTCCATTGGGGTAAATGGATGGTGGTAGGACAATCATGAGAAAGGTAAAGTAAATGGATTTGAGGTGTCAAATGCCTTGGCTATGTTGGGAACTATTGTTCTCAATGTTATGCACAAATAAACGGACTTCTCTTAACCTTGACCTTATGATATATATTAATTATGTTGTGATCATGATTACTTATATAGGTGAATGGCATGAAGAGGTTCCTGGTATTATGAGAAATAAAGTGGGCAAAGTAGCCTTGATAGATCTACGAGTTTACTGTCATGTGGATATGATTTGATATGATATGCTTATAACTATGCCTATGTTTATGCTATGGCAGGCAATGTCAAAGGATACATCAATGAAATGAAATCAATGTGATTTACGACATGCTGGGACAAATATGGATAGTGGAAAGAACCACAGACCCAAAATTTGGATTGTGGATGCACATAGTAAGATGTGGGAAAGACATTAGAAGCAAGGTTGCTTGGTAGAGAAAATGTGGTCTCTGGATGTGCAATACTGGTGTTGTGTACATGTTGTACATGTGGTGTTGTGCACAAGTTGTACAAGTGGTGTTGTGTACATGTCGTACATGTGGTATTGTGTACATGTTGTACATGTTGTGTTGTGCACATGTGGTACTGTGTTATGTGTATTGTGTAGTCGTTGTATCATGACATGTGTATTCATTATGTTGTACACCGAGTGTAGGTGTATGTATTGTGTGGTATGCCATGTGTGGGTGTATGTGTTCTGATGTACACTGTGTGTACGTGATTGAAGAGAAGAGAAGGAATTGGGTGCTTTCCGAGTGTAGCAATTGATTCAGTGTGTGTACAGAAAGGAAAAGAACAAAGGTAAAAGTAAAGAACTGATTGAAAGATAAGTATTAATATTTTTATTTCAATTTTAATTATGAATGTTATCTATGACTCTAATTTATGATGGTTACATGTGATATATGATTTTGAATTATGATTGTTGAGTTTTGTTCTAACCGGATATGATATATTTATACATGATGTTTTGATCGAAGAGCCAGTTTGACTTGTTGTGACAGGGAGTGAACAAAATTGCAAGTGTACCTTATTGTTAGGCCACCAATGAGGTATGATTTGAATTTATTTCATTTCCTTTTGAATCTAATGGTAATTATGTGCTTGGTACAGGAAAGCATGGAAAATGCCCGGTTTGGGTGGTTGAAACTGACTGCAAGAGTGTCATAGTAGCAGCAAAAGGAATTGGAACGTTCAACAATATGTTGTTAAAGTACTTCAAAAGCAGGGCCATTGTGGAACATTAGTAACCCAATAGTGTCCATTGATTGCCATGATCATGCTATGATTGATATGATGGTTTTAAGGCAGGGATATGCCTTGGTTTTTGGACCTTTTGATGCAAGGAAATCTTGTTAAGGGATGGATCTCATGAGGGACTGTGTAGCAGAGAAGGGGATGCTAGCGAAACTTGGAAGGTGTGTGAGTGCACGAAAGGGGTGACCGAATTGCCTGAGGGACTGTGTAATAAAGAAGGGATGGTCGGGGAATTTTTATTTTTTTGGTCATTAGCATTTCCAGATGGAATTAGAAGAACATTAGGAGTGTGCCATGGAACAATGAGTTGGTAACTTTTCACTGAGAGAACAAGTAGCGCAAGGGTCATAGAGTTTGATATTGGATGCAGGTTTGACTTTGGCAGTGGATTCTAGACTTGTTGGGAAGGAGGTGAATCTTGGTAATACTTTTGAGGGTGGAGGTGTGAGCCTCTTGATTCCCTTGTTGACTGATGTAGGCATCGTATCCTTTTATTTGTTGGTTAGAGCGAATGTGTGTAGAAATTCCTTGTAGATTCAAATTGCTTATGTAATATGCTGAAACAAAAGACTTGAATATACTCTACTCATCAATGGAAATAATTAACTAATCGAGAAATCACAAAGCATACAACAGAAAGAATTCAATCAACACAATACACAATGATTTCCCGGTGAAAGGCACAACCAAAAACCCCTGCTATTTTTTTACTGCATTAGTCAGAAAATTATGAGAAGATTACAATGCTTTGCTTAAGCCCGAGCAACCTCTGCACCATCTCTATCTGTCTCACAGCTTGCTAGACAAGCCTTGGTCAATGATTAACCAATTTTCTGCTTGCTCAAGTCCCTATTTCCTTGCCTTGTTTCCATGGGAATTGGCCCCTATTAATTAGGGAAATTCCTCAATTGGAATTACATAATCCATCACATGCCTTCCTCTGATTGCATGCACCACTTGTACAATTTGGATGATTATACAATTGATAGCACATTGCCCTTGAACTCCAATATAAATTGAATAACTCGTCGATCACACATGCATGAGTTATTTATCACTGAATTCTCTGTTAACTGGTTGAACACATGAAGCAACACCCCATTGTTAGACCTCCTACAAGTTCCTCCAATAGTTGGAACTAGTTTAACTGACTTTAACTTGGTTAAACTGAATTAATTAATTACAACTCAAAATAAACTCAACTAGGGCTCCTATAAAGTAGGAGACACTCTACTTGACTCAAGTTAGACCCTTAACTCGAATTAACTAAACCAACTAAGTCAAATTAACTTAGTTAACTTGTACATGTTGTCTTGTAATGTGGAATTACAACTTTTCTCCTAATTTAATTCAAGGGAAAATTAAATCAAGATTTTCTTATTGCATTTTCAACACTCCCTCTCAACAAGAAAGGGATTATCAGATACCCCAATCCTGCCTCTATGGAACTCGAATTTGCCTCTTGATAGTGCCTTAGTCAAGAT
>APFE030703621.1:120663-149991 GCA_000404065.3 Pinus taeda | reverse complement strand
CCGTGTTAGGGTCCTATAATTTATAGGATCTCAAGGCGATTGAGCATTTCATAGTTTGTAGATGTCCTGATGATGGATCCCTGTTGGGATTTGAAACGTTAACGAAAAATGGTTTTTACTGTGGATTCTTTACTAAATTAGAAGATGTCAAATTGTTCATAGATTCAAATATTCAATTGATTTCACAAAAAAAAGAGAAAATAGAAGAAATGAAAAGAGGGTATATAAAAAGAAGAAAAAGAACAAAAAAGGAAAAAAAAGAAGAAAAAAATAAAACCCCAATTGTTGTTCAAATCAACAATTTTTGTTGATAGGTTAGGAAATAAATATCTGCCAAATAGTTTAATCTTGGAAAATTAGTAGCTAGGTAGAAATAAAATTGGTTCAACTGTTTAATCTAGACCAAGGGGAGGAATAAGTGATAGAGTAGGTTATAATTTAAAAGAAAAAAGAAAAATAACAAGGAAAGGGTCTACAAGTCCAAGTGCACCTTGCAAAAGAAAATGAAAAAGAAAAAACTCTACACTAGAAAAATAAGGGTAGGTAGATTGAGAAGATTCAAAGAAAAAAAGACAGGATAAGTTCTTTAGGTTGGATAAAATATCAATTTTTTCCCAAAGTAAGGAAAAAAAATTAAAAGGGAAGGGGTTCAATATTAAGTTTCATAACCTTATGCTATACCATTTATCCCTATAGTCTGCCACCCCTCTTTTATTTCCCTACCCCACCACACACTCATCCGTCACATCTACCCCCCATCTCTCACCAAATCCCTGCTCACCCCTCATAATCTGATGGCGCATGTCCTTTTCTGCCCCCCCCCTCACCCTCCAAAAGTCAATCCTGGGGGGAAGGGGGGGTTCGAAATCAGTGGTTTTTGACCACTGATGTGTCGCGCCCTTGTAATTTCACACCCTCCCCCTCTCATACCGCTTACCACTCCCTAGGCCCCCTGAAAAGTGGTTTATTCCATTAATTAAACTACTCCACCATTGTTACCGATTGATCACTCCAGACACCTCACGACGTCAACTTGTCCCACCCACCCTATCACCTCCATTCCTTATGTTATACATTTCATTGGCTGGACCGTTAGAGAATGGATCAATGCCAAGTCAAGCCAATCCAACAACATCACTACCAATCCATGAAAGCACCACTTCATATTGATTTTCAAATTTTAGTGTGTTCTCACTATTTGTAGGTGTAATTCATTTCCCTCCAGACATACACAGAGAGCGCACAGTGCATACAAAAACAGTAGTACAATTGTAGAAAGATCCATTTTTCTGCAGTGATCAAATATTCCCATTCTCGAATCCCATTTCTAGTTAATCCCTTTTCTTTCTCCCTCACTGAATTCCCATTTCTTCCTAACCCCTTCTGTTACAGATTCAACACAGGCTAGTTTTAGAGGTTTTTCTTAGAAGACAACCATGGCACTGAAGAAAAAGGAACAAGAAGTATTTAATCCAATGGTGCACCCACCATTTGACTTGGATTACATACCACTTGCAGATAGGGATTTTAAGATACATGAAAAACTCTCAGAGTTTGATTTGTTTGACATATACAGTTGGTGGGAAGATAATTTTGTGGAGGAGATGGATGTCATAGGTCTTTGGGAAACTAATCTACCTTTTTATATTTTTCCTAAAACACACAGTTGCCCAGAACTGATCAGGAAATGCCACTCATGCTACAATCCACAGCAAAGGGCAGTGATGGCCCCAACATGACATATTTTGTTTACCATTGATGCCAAGTCCATTATGAAAATGATGTAGGCACCTGTTATTGCAGGAAATACTCCCTTTTCCCATGAGATTCTCACTGAAATTTATCAGAAGCTTGATTTTTCTAAAATAGCCAAAAGCTTAGAACTCTTCATGACTGAGAAAACTCCTCTGCAAAACAAGAATCCTCCTTATTCCTCCTTTGTTTTCCCTGACAGAGCTAGACACACTGTCACTGTTCTTTCTTATTTACTTGTCTATTATTCAGATGAACGACTTGATGAAGCTATCATAGCTTTCTTGTCTATTCTGTCAACATAATCCAAGCCCTATATTCTCTTCAATTTCAGCCAATTTTTACCAGATTCCATTCATGAGCAGCTTGTCAATTTCTTCGCAGAGGAAGTGTTTCATTACTCCTCAGTTTTGGCGTAAATGTTGGTTTATTTTCAGGCAGACAGGTTCCAGTTTACAATGAGGAAGATGAATGAAGAAGGTGAACCCCAATTTGTGATTTTCTGGACAACATTAGTGATGAAGGACTCAAAAGACTTTAGCTACCAAACATTTGTTCACCCAACAATGAGCCTCCTTAGTGGGACCACAGAACCTAGGATTAGTGAAGAAATTAGAAGGATTATGCAGTTGACATACCAAGCAAGAATAGGTGATTGGTACTTGTACTAGAATTACACTGAATTAAGAGTATATGGTTGTGAGTTGGCCCCTTATAAGCTGCCAAAGTTCCTCCTCATGAGGATCTTTGCACTTGAATACATCAGAAAAATTATTAATGCAGATGAAGTGCACTTTGTAGCAACTAAGAAAAAGTCCCAGTTCAGTATCAAATCTCAGATTGGTCCCTTCATTTGTAGCAATAGAGCAGCAAGGGAGGAGGCAGATAAAAGACTGAAAGAAATGAATTTCACCCACAATTTTACATGGTCCTATGACCCATGGGGTATCATCTCCAAAAAGAGGGTGGAAAACAAGTCAACAACATATATTCATAGTCAAAGGCCTGAAATTAAGAAATACATGAACTAGATTGAGTGGATGCCTGATACATTGCAGGAGGCTGAGGAACCAGTGATTTCTTCTTCCAGTGCACAGAATCCAAGATAGCAGGAAGAATAGAACACTGAATATAGAACTGAAAAAGGAAAAGAACTAGAACAGGGAGTAACAGGGAAAAGACCTATAGAAGATCAGTCACTAAGGACTGATAATTCTATGAGGGAATTCAAGATGAAATATAGGAAGAAGCCTAGAAATCACATGGACATAGACAAAGGATCACTGTAGCAAACAATCACCAATATCATTGATATTCTAGATTCATCCCCAACTCGGGGGCAATCCTTCCATGCCACTCTGATTTTAGAAAGGAAACAGTCTCTCCAAGTGTCCTCATCTACAAATGTGACTAAAGAAAAGGAAGAGATATTCTTTGACACATTCAGGGAGATTAAAATCAGGAATGAAATATTGAAAAAGAGCACTTATTCTCAATTTTGGAAACAAAGTGCAACTGCACAGGGCATACTTCTCTTTGCCTTTGATTCAGAAAAGGGAAAAATGCATATGGCATTTTTAGAAGCATAGACAACAGAGCCCAAAACTCCAGCAGATTACAAGCAAACTTCTTTTGAGTTTGATGCCAGAAGCGTCTATCCAATTGACCAACTGGAAATGCACAAGAAAACATGTGAAATTATTTCATCTACTCTAACTATCACTTCTATGAACTTGTTTAAATGTAGGTAGCTTTGTCAAATGCTCAATCTCAGTTAAAGATGGAAAGTATTTTATCACAATCAAGGGACAATAAAATTAAGTCTTTAGAAGACTTAGTAGTGAAGACTGGGTATGCTCCCTTAGATGTGAAAGCATCTGAAGAAATAATAAAGAAAAAAGAGATGGATATAGTAGCTTTGAAGAAGGAGCTCAAGATGCCTGCTACACATGACCCACTGACCAAGGAGATAGAAGAAACAAAGAGCCAAAAGGATGATATGTTGAAATTAATAGTGGAGCAGTCTCTCCAGATGAAACAAATGGAAGTAGAGATCGAAAAGATGGTGCAAGAGAAAGAAAAGGCAGCACAGATGGGCAACACAACAATGGAGGCCCTTACTCTAACAACCCCTCCCATTACCACTCCAGTAAGTGCTGCCACAAGAGTAGGAAGCAGCACAGAACAACTGGCTAGATCAATGGAAGGCATGAATCTACAAATTGAGGAGATTAAAAGATTGGAAACTCAAGTTAATGTGCTACAAGATCAAAATAGAAGGGTCGAAAGTAACCATTTGGTGGAGATGTAAAGGGCAAAAACATTGATTGAAGCACTACAAAAATCAGAGAAAGAATCATCTATTGGGAACAATCTAGGAAGAGTGAAGGAGATTCTTTGGAATAATATAATCGATGGAATGAATGAAATTTGGCCCAGCATCCAAATTATGTATGAGAAAAAATAATTAATTGAAAAAGATAGAGAATATATTTCAGCTACTAATGAAGAGCTAGGAGACATGCCAGCAACAACGAACAAGATAATAAAATTTTTAAATTCAAGAAACAAGTATGAGCTAGAATATTTGGGAGTAGCAGATAGAACAAAGACTATACTTCAAGTGAAGGAGGTACTGACTAAGAAGAGCTTGAATGTACAACTAGAAGAGAAATGTCAAAATATGGAGCTAACAGGCAACAGGTTCTTCAACAGAATGCATCCTTTACATAAAAAGGTCTCCCCTCTCTGTTTGTCATAAATGAAGAACTCATGGCCAGAGAGGATTATGCCAAGAGACTCCAGGGCATAGCCACAGATGCTGCAAATATTTCCAACATCAAAGGCAAGATAACAGGAAAGGCATTGCTGGAAGCTATCAACAATCAAATTTACATCGAGCATGAACTGAAGCACGTGTTTCAGGTCAAACCGACTTTTTCAAAAGACACTGAAGCTAATGAAATATACAAAAGATTAATGAAGGTCAAAGTTCCAGATGAAGAAGCATGGAGTGATCTGTGTGACTATCAAGAGGAATAAGACAAGGATGATTAAAGTGACAACACAGATCTGAGTTAGTACTAGCCACATTAGTAGAACCACTACAGTTAAGTTAATGTGTCAAGCAACATCATCCGTAAGAAAGAGGACCACATGTCCCAGTTTTCTCAGCGTGGCCACTTTGTGGTTACATTAGTCATTTTTCCTTTCATTGTAAATAATAATAGATTGCTAAGTGTATAAGGCAAATTGTTGTAGGTTTTTGTTAAATACTTCATGCATTGGAAGTATTAGGGGCTGGAACCAAGTCATTTGAATGATCTTTTCTATTTGGAGCATTGTTAATTGAAGCTGGAGCATCAATAAAAGGACAATTTGCAAGATACTTGATCTGTTTTGACCTGGTGATGTCTTCCTTTCTGTACTGAATGTATCTCTGTTTATTCATTTATGCATCTTTGAGTCTTATCACAAAGCAGAAATTATAGTTTAAGATATGTTGTTGGAGCACCTTATTACTATCTGTATTTTCAATCTAAATGTTTTCCTCTGAGGTATGATTAAAAAATACATCACTTCTTTTTAATCATTACTAATATCACTTTTTTGTCATTTCACTTTCCACTCTGCTTTTAGATCCAACAAAGACAATTAGTTCTCCTTGTAAATTCTCTGGAAAATTGATGCTACCACCCAGCCTTAGACTCCATAGCCCAATGGAAAGGAGTCAAATATGATCTACCCCAACCAAAAAAAAAAAAACCAAGAAATTAAGTATTAAATTTCCTCCATTTTTATATCTAGCCTAACACATTAGAAAATTGAAAATAAAGTTAAATCTTAAAATACAGAGAGAGCCCTCTCTGAGTCTAGGAGGGCTAGATCCTAGGCTCCTACGCGGTTTGATGTATCTTTTGTGAATTTTGTCTTGCCAATCTTCAAAATCACATGACGATAACATATTGGCGACCATACTAGGGTATCTATTGAAAATTTATCCTTTCATTCAAATTCAAAGTACCCAGTTAAAAGATTTGTATGATAAGTTTATTCATAAGATTGGTTCCTTTTCTATTTTTGTATATTCAGTCTGTCTGTGTTTTAGATCTGAACACTGGCTCCCAAAAGAATCTCTTCTAGATCTCATCTAGATCCAAATCCTCCTACCATAGTGGACAATCCTGAAAAGATTTTAAGGAAAACTCCTAGAATTGAGAGTCAGACAAGCAGTAGATTTCTTCATAGAGCCAACTCACTTCCTGAAAACTTTGTTACCTTCCAAGATATCCAATTTGATTTACACCTTGAAGAAGGCCTATTCAAGACTAAATCAAATAATTGGAAAAATCATATTATCTTTGATCCATTAATCTTACCGAAAAGCCCAATGAGAGAACTTTCTTCACAAACTGAATTAGACCTTCAACTTTTACAACATTTTGACACCCTTCAAGATCTAGTGACAGATATCACCTCAAAAATTGGTGGTGCTTACCTTCAACATTCAATAGAATTATCTACTTTAAACCTAGCAGCTTCCTCCTTCACATCTCAACCTACACATATTCAGTCACCAAGACCTACTGCCTCCATAATTCCTACCCCTTCTTTCATCCTTCAACATAAGGTTGCTCAAATTCCTTTACTCTCATTTCCACCTAGTACTAGTTGACCCTTATCCACATATCAACTTCCCTCATCCACTGTTCAACTTCCCTCATCCACTATTCAACTTCCCTCATCCACCGTTCAACTTCCTTCAAGTGGTCCTCCACCACCACCACTAATCATGGTTGCTAGGTATGCTCCTTTAGTGTTACCAAACCCCTTGACTAATATGCCACAAGACTATCAGTCCAAGATCACACTATTTGATGGGGTAGGTCCTTTAACAGCCCAACAACATGTGGATAAAATGAATGATTGTTTTGACTTGCAAGAGGTAGATGATGAAAGTATTAAGCTCAGAATGTTTGCTCAAAGTTTAGGAGGAGAAGTCATAAAATGGTTTAAGTATTTGCCTACAAATAGTATAAATGATCTCCTGCATTCCAACAAAACTTTCTTAATAGATGGGAAGTAAAAAAGAACCCTCTCCAGATTTTATCAAAATATGAAAATATTAAAAGGGAGGTAGGTGAAAGTGTACATGACTATTGTGCTAGATTCAAAAATACCTATAATGTAATGCTTGTAAATCTTAAACCACCCCAGGATTTAGCCTTGATAAAGTTCCCAGATGGTTTTTATACAGATATGTGTTACCAACTTAGGGAAATAAATTCTACAACACTAGAAGTAATGCAAAGTGATGTTGTGAGTGTAGAGGCCAATTTACAAGCTAAAAGAGCGAGGATGAGAACTGAAAGACAAGTGACTTTTAAGGAAGAAGCATCAACATCTGTAGCAGAAGCCAAAATTGATTCCTTAGTAAGGACTATGGAAAGAATGATGGAGAGAATAAGTATTAATGATAGGGATGTTCCTAGGGAGAATCCACCTGTCCAACAAAACCGAAATCCAAACCCTAGGAGGAACACTCCACAAATCAGACAAAGAGATCAAAGAGGGCCAGATCAACAAATTAGACCACCATTTCAAGAAAATTATGTTGATGAAGGTATAAGTGTAGTTGAATAAGTTGAGGAAAATCAGATAAATCTAATGGGGACAAATAAAAATAATTATGTTTTTCTTACACAAGAGGAGTAGGAATTGTTTTTGTTAACTCAAACAAAACCAGAATATGAAGAATTTGATGACTACAAACATGGATTTGAGAATGTTATCTTAGAATTTCACAAACAATATAACCTCAGGAGAAATAAAAACAATGATAAATCAAATAGCAAGGATTCTAATAACTTTGCCAAGAAAAATTTAGAGCCTAATCCAAAGAAGATAGCTAAAAGCTCCATGAAAAATGAAAACAATCCAGAAAGGAGAAACATAGAAAATATTGCTAAGAAAACAATTGATGTCTCAACAAAAGATGTCCAATCTGCAATGCCTACTACAAGTCAACAAACATAACTCATGACAAACGTTGTGGCTGAAAGGATTGATTTCTCAAATTTGCTTAAAAATCAAGCACCCTTCAGTATTGAGAACGAAATTGCTAAACTCAAGATTTTTATTCCTCTTACTGAATTGGTAAAGAAAAATATGTATAGGTCCTAGGTTCTAAAGGTACTCAACATAGGAGAAGACATTGATAGAGTGAATTTGAATGATGAGTAGCATGAACTTTTGTTTGGACCAGAAGTTGATGGAAAGCCTCAAGAAGGGGGTGTTCCTCCATTTTATGTTAGCCTTAATATTCATGACAAGATCCTTCATAATGCAATGTTGGATTTAGGTGCATCACATAATCTCATGCCAAAGATTGTTATGGAGAAATTTGGACTTGAAATCACTAGACCATACAAAGATCTATATTCATTTGATTCTAGCAAGGTTAGATATTTAGGTCTCATTAAGGACCTTTGTGTCATGCTAGCTCAGATACCAACAAAAACTTTAGTGATGAATATAGTAGTAGCTGACATTCCTCCTAACTATGGTATGCTATTATCAAGACCTTGGGGAGCTAAGTTACAAGGGACACTTCAAATGGATATGCCATATGCCACAATACTAGTATTTGGCCAACCAAGGATAATGTATAGAGAAACCTTAATGAAATACATGGTGAGTAGCCAAGAAAGGCTAGACAAATATCCCCTCTACTCTGTCCATATTGATCTTGATTTTTTCATACTATACAATGATAATGATGGAGACATAGATACATAGGTCAAACAGGCAGAAAATGATCTCAGTGAAGGACTTTACACTCAAACACCCATTATCCAACAAGATCTTGAAATAGGACCCCTCTGGAATATGACTTTTGATGGCTCATGTGGTAAAAGAGGGGTAGAAGCAGGAGTTTGGTTATACAATTCAACAACTAATTAGGCTGAAGGTCATTCTTATAAACTGAATTTTCTGTGTACAAACAACATAGTAGAATATGAGGCATTACTATTAGGCTTGAAGTTGCTTAAAAAAGTAGGTGCTAAAGGAATTTTTGTCTAGGGAAACTCAAAATTCATCATCAAACAAATTAAAGGACAATACTTAGCAAAACATCCTAGATTGAGAGAATACTGAAATGATGTGATTGATTTCCTTAAAACCTTTGAAGAGTATGGCCTTGATGTTATCTGTAGGCTCCAGAATGCCCTGGCCAATGGATTAGCTTTTTCAGCCAACACCTACAAATTACCTCATCCAAATAAACAATACACAGTTGAAGTGAAGCACCATCCTGCAGTGCTTGATAACATGAGATACTGGAAAGTTTTTGGAAGTGATAAGCAGATTGAGAGTTTTCTGCAATCAAAGGATGAATTTCAAGATAGCAACATATATCTGGAGGATGAAATAGACAGTCAAACTAATGTACATATTAGTATAAATCAACCTGCTATTTCTGATGAAAAAAATTCTATAAATAAGACTAGACATAAAATTGAAATACATAAAGATCCAGAAAGGAAGAAGTCAAAGTACTACAACTCAAATATAACATCTTACCTAGAGGGATTTCCCCTTTGGAAGAGTTGTTTGGCTTTAATGATGTTGCTAGAAAGCCAAAAATGGAACCAACAGGAACAAAAATTGAGGAATGCAACATAGGAAGTGAACTGAACCCCAAAATCATAAAATTGTCAAAATCACTGCCTCTCATGGCTAAACAAAAGTATATAGCACTGTTCAAAGAATTTATAGATGTGTTTTCCTAGATCTATGAGGATTTAAAATCTTATGAAACTAGCATTATACAACACAAAATTCCAATCAGAGAAGATAAAAAACCATTCAAACAAAAATTGTGTAGGATAAACCTTGTCCTAATGTCTTTGGTGGAAAAGGAAATCAAGAAAATGTATGAGGCTACGATCATAGTCCCAATTAGATATTCTAAATGGGTATTCAATATTGTGCCTACAAGGAAGAAAACTAGTGAAATAAGATTGTGCATTGAATTTAGGAATTTAAACAAGGTTTCCCTGAAAGACAACTATCCCTTACCAAAGATGGATCACATACTGCAAAGGATAGTGGGTTCTAGTAGGATTTCCTTGTTAGATGGTTTTTCAGGGTATAACCAAGTTTTGGTGCATCCTGATGATCAAGATAAAACTACTTTTACCACTCCTTGGGGAAATTTCATGTATTTAAAAATGCCTTTTGGATTAATGAATGCAGGAGCTACTTTCCAAAGAGCAATGGGCATTGCTATCTTAGATGAAATTGGACATTTCATTGTAATTTATCTTGATGACATCACTGTATTTTCAAAGACTGATGAAGAACACTTGGCAGATCTAAGAGAAGTATTTGAAAAATGTAGAAAATTTGGTATCTCCCTCAATCCCAAGAAAACATTGTTTGGTATTGAAGAAGGAAAATTTTAGGCCATATCATCTCCAAAGATGGAATCAGAATTGACCCCAGTAGGATTGAAGGTATCCTTAAAATTAGTCATCCAAGAAACATGAAAGAACTTCAATATTATATTGTAAAAATCAATTTTTTGAGAAGATTCATACCTAATATTGCTGAACTTCTCAGAAATATAACAAACATGCTCAAGACAGACACATAAATTAAATGGAATGTTGAAGCCAAACAATCCTTTGATCTAGTCAAGCATGCATTAACAGAAGCTCCAATTTTGATCAACCCTAATTTCACTAAAGATTTCATTATCTTTTATTTTGCATTTGAACATACTATTGCTGCTGTGCTATTACAGAAAAACAATGAAGGACGCAAAAAACCAATATCTTTCTTTAGCAAAGCTCTAAGAGATGCTTCTTTAAAATACGATATCATGGAAAAAAAAGAATTTTCTCTAGTTAAAGCAATAAAAGATTTCAGGTTTTACATTTTACTTTCTCATATCATTGCTTATGTGCCTAATGTAATTTGCAAAGATATTCTCACACAAAATGGACTTGATGGGAAGAGAGGCAAATGGATAGTTGTGATTCTAGAATATGATATAGAAATCAAGCCCAACAAGTTGATCAAAGGACATGGACTAGCGAAATTGATGGTTGAATCAAATTTCAATGCATTAGATATCAACATGGTATTTGCTCTAGATGATCTTGAGGAACTGGTAACTCCACAAATAGATGAGGCATATCTAAATTCCCCCTGGTATGTAGACCTTTTATATGTTCTGTTCAATTTAAAAGCTCCCCCTAGATTATCCAAAACAAAGGCTAGATTTCTTAAATTAAAAGTAGTCAAATTTTGCATTGTTGATAATACATTATATTGGAAAGATGTTGGAGGTGTCTTACTCAGATGTTTGTTAAAACATGATGCTGACAAAGTTATACAAGAATTTCATGAAGGTGACTGTGGAGGCCATATGTATTGGAAGACAACTGCTAATAAGATGTTAACTGCTTGCCATAAATACCAAATCTTCGAAGGGAAGAGAAAATTACTACCTTTGCCCCTAAAACCTATCTTTGTTGAAAGCCCTTTCCAACAACGGGGATTTGATTTTATTGGTGAAATTCATCCTACATCCTCTTCCCAACACAAATGGATCTTAAAAACCACAGACTACTTCACCAAATTGATAGAAACCATCCCTTCTAGAGCTACTATTGATTTTGTTATTATAAAATTCCTTGAAACCAATATCCTTTCCAGATTTGGCTGTCCTAGGAAACTGATCACTGATAATGCTTCAGCTTTCAAATAAAAAAAGATGGTGGATTTCTATCATAAGTACCATATTTCTTTGGGTCATTCAACGACTTATTACCCTCAAGGTAATGGGTTGGCTGAATCTTCCAACAAGAGTTTGGTGAACATCATTAAGAAGATTCTGGAGGACAATAAAAGGTCATGGCACAACAAACTGATCTATGCATTATGGGCTGATAGATTGAATACAAAGAAATCCATTGGCATGTCCCCATTTCAATTGGTTTATGGAATATATGCAATTCTCCCTTCTTCCATGGGGGTACCAGTTATGAAGATCATCCAAGAGGCACAAAGTGAACCAAATGATATACAAAGAAGGATATACCAGACAATTCAATTGCAACAGTTTAGAGAAGAGGTATACAATAGAACTCAGGTTGTCTAGGAAAAAATAAAGAATTTTTTTGATAAAAGAACCAAAGAAGATGATTTAAACATGGGAGACAAAGTGCTGAAATGGGACTCAAGAAGAGAAGACAAAGGGAAACATGGTAAATTTGAAAATCTTTGGAAAGGCCCATATATTATTTCTGCTTTTAGAGGGAATAATGCATTTTTTCTCATAGAGTTAGATGGAACTGAATTATCAGGAGGTCCTGTCAATGGCAGGCTACTGAAGCATTACTTTTCTTGAGTAGACAGATTATCTCACCCCATTGTAAATATCACAATATTTCAGGTTTTTAGTCGGATTATTCATTTGACAAAAAGAAATCAGATTGAGAATAATGCATATTTGAAGGATTCAAGGCTACTGGTCATGTGTTCTTGACACTTCAAGTTGAGAAGTGCCATCCCCAGCTGGAGCCACTATTAGGGTCCTATAATTTATAGGATCTCAAGGTGATGAGTATTTCACAATTTGCAGATTTCAAATTGTTCATAGATTCAAATATTCAATTGATTTCACAAAAAAAGAGAAAAGAAAAGAAATGAAACGAGGGCATATAAAAAGAAGAAAAAGAAGAAAAGAGGAAAAAAGAAGAAGAAGAAAAGAAAACCCCAAATGTTGTTCAAATCATATAGTCTAAGCATGATTCAACAAATTTCAATTTCTGTTGATAGGTTAGGAAATAAAAATATGCCAAATAGTTTAATCTTGGCAAATCAATAGCTAGGTAGAAATAAAATTGGTTCAATTGTTTAATCTGGACCAAGGGGAGAAATAAGTGATAGTCCAAGTGCACCCTGCAAAAGAAAATGAAAAAGAAAAAATGGTAGACTAGAAAAATAAGGGTAGGTAGATTGAGAAGATTCAAAGAAAAAAGACAAGATAAGTTCTTTAGGTTTGATAAAATATCAAAAAAGAAATTAAAATGGAAGGGGTTCAATATTAAGTTTCATAACCTTATGCCATACCCTCTATCCCTATAGTCTGCTACCCCTCATTTATTTCCCTACCCCACCACTCACTCATCCGTCACATCCTATCTTATCTACCCCCCATATCTCACCAAATCCCCGCTCACCCCTCATTATTGAATGGCTCGTTTCCTTTCCAGCCCCCCGTCACCCTCCAAAAGTTGATCTCGGGGGGGGGGGGGGGGGGGGGGGTCCGAAATCAGTGGTTTCTATCCACTAACATGTCGCTCCATCGTAATTTCGCACCCCCCCTCTCATATCGCTTACCACTGCCCAGGCCCCCTAAAAAGTGGTTTATGCCATTACTTAAACTGCTTTGCCATTGTGATTGTTTGATCACTCCCGCCACCTCATGATGCCAACCCGTCCCATCTACCCTATCACCTCTATTATACATTTAATTGGCTAGACCATTAGCCAATGGACCCGTGCCAAGTCAAGCCAATCCAACGAAATCATTACAAATCCATAAAAGCACCATTTCATATTCATTTTCAAATTTTAGTGTGTTCTCACTTTTTGCAGGCATAATTCATTTCCCTCTAGACATACACAGAGAGCACAGTAGTACAATTGTAGAAATATCATTTTTTTTGCAGTGATCGAATATTCCCATTCTCGAATCCCATTTCTGGTTAATCCCTTTTATTTCTACCTCATTGAATTCCCATTTCTTCCTATCCCCTTCTATTATAGATTCAACACAGGGCAGTTTTAGAGGTTTTTCTCAGAAGACAACCATGGCTCCCAAGAAAAAGTAAAAGGAAGTATTTAATCCAATGGTGCACCCACCATTGCATTTGGATCACATACCACTTGCAGACAGGGATTTTAAGATACATGAAACACTCTCAGAGTTTTATTTGTTTGACATATATAGCTGGTGGGAAGATAAATTTGTGGAGGAGATGGATGACATAGGTCTCTAGGACACTAATCTACCTTTTTATATTTTTCCTAAAACACACATTTTCCCAGAACTGATAAGGAAATTCCACTCATGCTAAAATCTATAGCAAAGGGCAGTGATGGCCCCAACAGGACATATTTTGTTTACCATTGATGCGAAGTCCATTATGAAAATGATGCATGCCCCTGTTATTGAAGGAACTACTCCCTTTTCCCATGAGATTCTCACTGAAATGTATCAAAAGCTTGATTTTTCTAAAAGATCCAAAACCGTATAACTCTTCATGACTGAGAAAACTCCTCTGCCAAACAATAATCCTCCTTATTCCTCCTATATTTTCACTGACATAACTAGACACGCTGTCACTGTTCTTTCTTATTTACTTGGCTATTATTCAGATCAATGGTTTGATGAAGCTATCATAACTTTCTTGTCTATTTTTTTCAACAGAATCCAAGCCCTCTACTCTCTTCAATTTTAGCCAATCTTTACCAGATGCCATTCATGAGTAGCTTGTCAATTTCTTCATAGAGGAAGTGTTTCATTACTCCTTAGTTTTGGTGTATATGTTGGTTTATTGTCAGGCAGACAGGTTCCAGTTTACAATGAGCAAGATGAATGAAGAAGGTGAACCCCAATCTGTGGTTTCCTGGACAACATTAATGATGAAGGACTCAAAAATATTCAGCTACAAAACATTTGTAGAAATGTTTTTTCACCCAGCAATGAGCCTCCTCAGTGGGACTACAGAACCCAGGATTAGTGAAGAAATTAGAAGGATTATGCAGTTGACAGACCAAGCAAGAACAGGTGATTGGTACTTGTACGAAAATTACATTGAATTAAGAGTATGTGGATGTGAGTTGGCCACTTATAAGCTGCCAAAGTTCCTCCCCATGAGGATCTTTGCACTTGAATACATTAGATAAATGATTAATGCAGATGAAGTGCACTTTTTAGTAGCTAAGAAAAGTCCTAGTTCAGGATCAAATCTCAAGTTGGTCCCTTCATTTGTAACAATAGAGTAGCAGGGGAGGAGGCAAATAAAAGATTGAAAGAAATGAATTTCGCCCACAATTTTACATGGTCTTATGACCCATGGGGTATCATCTCCAAGAAGAGGGTGGAAAACAAGTCAACAACCTATATTCACACTCAAAGGCTTGAAATTGAGAAATACATGAACCAGATTGAGTGGATGCCTGATACATTGTAGGAGGCTAAGGAACAAGTGATTTCTTCTTCCAGTGCACAGAATCCAAGACAACAGGAAAAAAAAACCACTGAAGATAGAATTGAAAAAGGAAAAGAACCAGAACAGGGAGTAACGGGGAAAAGACCTAGAGAATATCAGTCACCAGGGACTGATACTTCTATGGGGGAATTCAAGATGAAATATAGGAAGAAGCCCAGAAAGCACATGGACATAGACAAAGGATCATCGCAGAAAACAATCACCAATATCGTTGATATTCTAGATTCATCCCCAACTAGGGGGCAATCCTTCCCTGCCACTCCGATTTTAGAAAGGCAACAGTCTCTTCAAGTGTCCTCATATACAAATGTGACTGAATAAAAGGAAGAGACAACCTTTGAAACATTAGGGAGATTAAAATTAGGAATGAAATATTGAAAAAGAACACTTATGCTCAATTTTGGAAACAGAGTGCAACTGCACAGGGAAACTTTTCTCTTCCTTTGATTTAGAAAAGGGAAACATGCATATGGCGTTTTTAGAATCATAGACAACAGAGCCCAGAACTCTAGCATATTACAAGAAAACTTCTTTTGAGTTTGATGCCAGAAGTGTCCATCCAATTGACCAGCTGGAAATTCACAAGAAAACAAGTGAAATGATTTCACCTACTCTAACCATCACTTGAACTTTTTTAAAATGCAGGTAGGTATGTCAAATACTCAATATTAGTTAAAGATGGAAAGGATTTCATCACAATTAAAGGACAATAAAATTAAGTCTTTAGAAGACTTACTAGTGAAGATTGGGTATGATCCCTCAGATGTGAAAGAATTTGAAGAAATAATAAAGAAAAAAGAGATGGATATAGCATCTTTGAAGAAGCAACTCAAGATGCCTGCTATACATGACCCACTAACCAAGGAGATAGAGGAAACAGAGAGCCAAAAGGCTAATATGTTGAAATTAATAGTGGAGCAGTCTCTCCAGATTAAACAAATGGAAGTAGAGATGGAAAAGATGGTGAAAAGGAAAGAAAAGGTAGCATAGATGACTAGCACAACAATGGAGGCCCTTCCTCTAACAACCCCTCCCATTACCACTCCAGCAAGTGTTGCCGCAAGAGCAGGAAGCAACACATAACAACTGGCTAGATCAATGGAAGGCATGAATCTGAACACTGAGGAGATTAAAAGATTGGAAACTCAAGATAATGTGTGGCAAGATCAAATAAAAAGGGCTAAAAGTAACCATTTGGTGGTCATGCAAAGGGAAAAAACAATGATTGAAGCACTACAAAAATAAGAGAAAGAATCATCTATTGGGAACACTCTAGGAAGAGTGAAGGAGATTATTTGGAATAATATAATCGATAGAATGAATGAAATTTGGTTCAACATCCAAATTATCTTTGAGCAGAAAGAATTAATTGAAAAATAAAGAGAAGCTATTTCAGCTAGAAAGGAAGAGTTGGGAGACATGCCAACAACAACCAATAGGATAATCAAAATTTTAAATTCAAGAAACAATTATGAGCTAAAATATTTGGGAGTAGCAGATAGAACAGAGACTATACTTCAAGTGAAGAAGGTGCTGAATAAGAAGAGCTTGAATGTACATCTAGAAGAGAAATGTAAAAATCTGGAGCCAATAGTCAATAGGTTCTTCAACAAAATGAAGCCTTTACATCAGAAAGGTCTCTCCTCTCTATTTGTCATAAATGAAAAACTCATGGCTAGAGAGGATTATGCCAAGAGACTCTAGGGAATAGCCACATATGTTGCAAATCTTTCCAACATCAAAGGCACCATAACAGGAAAGGAATTGATGGAACCTATCAACAATTAAATTTACATCGAGCATGAACTGAAGCACGTGTTTAAGGTGAAACCGACTTTTGCTAAATACACTGAAGCTGATGAAATATACAAAAGATTAATGAATATCAAAGTTCCAGATGAAGAAACATGGAGTGATCTGTGTGACTATCAAGAGGAATGAGACAAGGATGATTAAAGTGATAGCACAAACTTGAGTTAGCACCAGCCACATCAGTGGAACCACTATAGTTAAGTTAATGTATCCAGCAACAACATCCCCAAAAAAAAGGACTACATGTCCCAGTTTTCTCAACGTGGCCACTTCATGGTTACATTAGTCATTTTTCCTTTCATTGTGATTAATAATAGATTTCCAAGTGTATATGGCAAATTGTTGTAGGTTTTTGTTAAATACTTTATGCATTAGAAGTAGTAGGGGTTGGACCCAAGTCATTTGAACGATATTTTCTGTTTGGAGCATTGTATTTTCGAGTTGGAGCGTCAATAAAAGGATAGTTTGCAAGATACTTGATCTATTTTTACTTGGTGATGTCTTCCTTTCTGTACTGAATGTATCTCTTTTTATTCATTTATGCATCTTTGAGTCTTTTTGCAAAGAAAAAATTCTAGTTTAAGGTATGTTATTGGAGCACCTTATTACTATTTTTATTTGCAATCTAAATGTTTTCCTCTGAGGTATGATTAAAAAATACTTAACTTCTTTTTAATCATTACTAATATCACTTTTCTGTCATTTCACTTTCACTTTGCTTTTAGGTCCAGTAAAGACAGTTAGCTCGTCTTGTAAATTCTCTGGAAAATTGATACTACCACCCAGCCTTAGACTCCATAGCCCAATGGAAAGGATTCAAATATGATCTACCCCAGCCAACCAAACAATCAACCAAGAAATTAAGTGTTAAATTTCATCCATTTTTATATCTAGACTAACACATTAGAACACTGAAATTAAAGTTAAATCTTAAAATACAAAGAGAGCCCTCTCTGAGTCTAGGAGTGCTAGATCCTAGGATCCTAAGTGGTTTGATGTATCTTTTGTGAATTTTGTCTTTCCAATCTTCAAAATCATAGGATGATAACAATCCAGATGGTTGCGTCCATGCCATGGATTCATGTCTTGATATGAGATATGTATATGTATATGCGTCCTTTATTTGCAAGTCTCCTGACAGTGCGTTTCCTCATCCTTGCAAGAGATCGTAAAGAATCTTAGCCATCACTCCTCGTTCTGCCTTCATGCTTTAGGGGGAATCTGTTACAAAATATTTTGTCACATCTCCTACACTTGCCTGTGACATACCCTGAAGTGCTCGAAACATGACCATTATACAGTATACTCATCCATGTATACAACTCAGATCTCTCCTAAGACTTTGATTGGAAAATGCCTTGAGCTTTCCCTGAAGAAATGGCTCTTAAAACCCTAAGATGAGGATCATCACTCTTATAAGGCTTAAAATAGCGATGGTTTCCTGTTGCACTGTACTTGACTAGTGATGGCATCAATCTATTCTCTTGCATACCTGCGATGATCCCAAAAAGGTAATTTTCCCAAAGAGGATGAGAAGCTTCCAGAGCGACGAGCTGGATGTTGTTTCCCATAGATGAGGTTGAATTCTCTCAACTTGGTCTCTTTGTCTTATCCCTGTGAGCTACCTCCTTGAGATGAGGGCCTAATCCTATATTTGGAGAAGTCCTAATTCCCTTTCCCAGCCTATAAATTCATCCTCTACCATTCCCAAATGGTTGGTCTATGTCTATTTGCACCCTTATGATAAGCTTGTGCCTAGTGGCTATTCATTAGACTTGGAGAAGGAGTGCTTGGAGAGTTCTTGGCTTGGACTTGGATTACCCCTCAAGGAGAGCCTTTTAACATCAAGGCTTTAGTTTTAAGCTTCCCTCTATTTCTTAATAATATAAAACTCCTGGTTCATCTTCCCAAAATATATTTGTTCATGTATTATTTAGCTTGACATTCCTTGATTAGTTAAGTAGGTTATTGGATTTTCTATTGGTTTTGGCATGATTTATTGTCTCTTGATCACTTTTACAGGTACATAAACACTGAAAGAAGTAGGAATAAGTCCGTGACACAAGCGGTTCGAGGCCCTCAAAGAAGGAAATCAGAATAACATCGGAACGTGGTAGGTCATCTCCTTCGTTCTTCTTTTCAATTATAACCTAGGAAGATGTCTAGTTGATTGTCACTTCAGTTGCTAGACCCACTCATTGGGCTAGAGGGATCGTCTCTTTCCATAGAGAGGATTAACGTTATCAACACCTTATTTTCTACTTCTCCAACATATCTTTACAAATTTTCCTAGGGATTTAGATCTTCCTATAGATTTAGATCTCCCACTTGAGGAATTATTTTTATTTCTATTATCGGAGAATTTTCTCATAGAAAAGGTACTTGTGTTATGGCTTTCTATCTTTTTCTATCTCATCTCCTCCGATAACAAGGACGAGGTTATATAATTAAAACATAAAGTAGTTATATTACTACATATGGCAACAACCAATTAAGTCTAGTAAGGAACATAAAAAAAATGATATACTGATCTTCATCTGAAATTTTAATATCAATAGATAATAGCTAACTCGCCATACTATTGAAGCTGTTCAAATGATCTATCACTGAGTCTACATCCTTTATCCTCAAGTTATATATATTTTTTCGTAGGAACAATTTTTTCACCAGGAACTTAGACTAATATAAAGTCCCTAACTTGTTCCACAATGCCTTTATTATAGCTTCTCCTAAAACATTTAGTAATACTAAATCCAAGAGAGACATTTTCATTATGTTGTTTTTCATTTCAATCCAACTTGGTCTAGTGTTCTTTCAACACCTTTGTTGGTGCATTATGTGGATCCAGATCAATCCACTGATCTTTGTCCACCAATAAATCTTCCATTTCAAGCTTCCATATTTCAAAACTCTACCCATTGAATTTCTTAATATCTGTCTTTGAACTACTCACAATTTCCTTTCATTACAAGAATCAATCAGGAAAATATCCCACTATAATAGTTTCTACTATAGGCTTGAGCCAAACCCCTTAGCCATACAAGTGTCCCATTGAAGCCAAAACTAATTTGATACCAAATTCCCTTGAAGCCAAAAGTAATTTGATACCAAATTTAGGTTTTAACCTTGTACAACTAATTTCTACAAATATATTCTTAATCACACACGTTAACACATATATTTTACTTTGGAAACCCAAACTACGAAACCCTATTTTTTTTTTTCAATATATTCTTCTATAGTCCACAACATCCATAAACCACCAATCCATTTACTATAGATTAAAATACATATGTAGTTCCTAACTAGAATTACAAAAACCATGGGCTAAACCAAAAAATGCCACAATATTGTTAAAAACAAAGCACGTGTGCCAAAAATTGCCAATATTGGATGCAAAGATTTCCCATTTTTTTTATTTTTTGGGGGGGTGTGTTTCCCCTAAACTCTTGTGCAAGGGGGGCTTGGCCCTTGTGTTATCCCCATGTTGCACCTTCAACAATGTACAACACATGGGGATAGTTGTGCAAAGAATATAACACATACCCAACAAAATAATTCCTTTTTATCAATTGGAACCCTACAAATTAAGGTTCTAAAAGGAAGGGAAGAAAGATGGGGAAATCAACCATTGATTTCAACCAACAAAATAGAAATTAGATTTTGAAGAAACAATTCTTGGTAAAAATTCTAAAATTTTTTAGTTCAATGTATTTAAGAGAAAATTTGGTATATTCTTGTCTATGTTGATGCCAAAATTTGCAAATATAGAAGAATTGGTTATTGATTTATTGTTTATAGTAAATCCAAGTAGAAATTTGTTGATTTGGTGTTGGTTGTTGGTAGATCAAACTCTTTTAGCACTATTTGAGTGTAAACATATATGTGCTTTTTAGTTGTTTAAGAGTATATCTATGGTTTATTGGGTTTTATTTCTTAGTAGATAAGGAAAAATTGTGTGTTCTTAGGCAAATTTCTAATAAATATACATTTTTTTAGTGATACATGTTTTTTGTATCAATTTAAAGCCAATGTCTAGGTGTTCTTATTATTAGGTATGTGTTATATTCTTTGCACGACTGGTGTCACGTGAAATACATTGCGTTGAGCACGACAGGGTGGGGGGTAAATAACCCCCCCTATTTGGGGTGTCATTTCCCCTCCCTTCCAGGGGGTTCACAGGGGAGTAGTAAACCCCCTGCATGAGGTTTGGGGTAATGCCATGATTTTTTTATTTTGGTGGATCCACACATGGTTTTGCACATGTTTTTACACATGGTGTTTTTTCCCGTGATTTTGTAGATCCGATCAAAGGAACTACAATTATGTTATAATTCAGGGTTAATGGATTGGGGGTTTATGAATGCTTCGACATGTATATAATGTATTGTAACATTGAAATGAATATAATGAAAAATCAATTTAGTTTTCTAGATTTTGGTTTCTAGGAGAAACATTTCTGTGTATATCTTTTGTTCTCGTTATTGTATATTTTCTGTTTTTTTTAAGAAGTAATTTGTAGGTATTATTTATATAGGGTTAAAACCTACATATGGTATCAAAGTAGTTTTTGATTTAAGGGGATGCCTTTGCGGCTAAGGGGTTTTCCTTAGGCCTATGGTAGACTCTATTACAGTGGGAGATCTACGGGATTGATTCGTTTGGTGAAAGGAAATGGTGAACAATGGAAAGATAGAGATAAAAAAATTCAACAGATAGATTTTTGAGCTATGGAAGCTCATGATAGAGGATATCTTGGTTGATAAAGATTAGTGTATCATTGGGGATCCATGTATTAAACCAATGGAAACATCGACCAAAACTAGGCCACTTTGGATCATAAGGAAAAGAGAATAATACAATTGTGTGTCTCATATTCAATATTACTGAATATTTTAGGAGAAGCTACAACAAACTATTTTGTGGGACAAGTTAGGAACTTTGTATCAGTCTAAGTCCCTAGAAAATAAATTATTCCAGTGGAAGAATATGTCTAGCCTAAGGATGAGGGATGGAGACTCGATGGCAAAGCATATAAACGCCTTCAATATTGTGGCAAGTTAGTTATTATCTATTGATATTAATATTTCAGATTAGGTTAAGTGAATTAGTCTATTATGTTCTCTTCCATACTCGTGGGATATTCTAGTTGTTTCCATAGGTAGTAATCCAACTACCTTGAAATTTGATGAAATATTCTCATCCTTGTTGTCAAAGGAGATGAGATGGATAAACATGGAGAGCTAGAATGGAGATTCCTTCTATGTAAGTGGGAGCTCCCAAAATAGAAATAGAAATAAGTTCTCAAGTGGGAGATCTAAATCTAAAGGGTGATCTTCTGAAATTTTTGTAAAGGTATGTTGGAAATGTGGAAAATAAGGGCATTAATTGTAGATATAAAACTCCTGAGAAAGGAAAGAGATTTTATGATTCTCCTTATGTAGAGGAAAAAACCACCTCATATGAAGGTGGGGATGTTTACTTGGCTTCTTCAAGTACGGATGTAGATCATATGGCATGGTTGATTGAATTGGGTGCATCCTTTCATATGAATCCCCATAGGGAGTGGTTATGCAAGTACGAGAAATATGATGGTGGTGATGTCTTCGTAAGTGATGGAAGGAAAACCAGAACCATAGGAAAAGGAAAATTCAATTTGAATTTGATAGGTGGAAGAATTATAACACTCCCTACTGTTATGCACATTCTAGGATTGGCCAAAAATCTAATTTTTGTAAGCAAGATAGATGATGCATGTGTAAAAAAAGTATTCGATAAAGATACCTGCAAGATGGTTTGAGGAGCATTGGTATTGATGAGGGGAGTTTAGATCAAAACTCTATGGAATCTATTGGGAAATACTATTATTGATGGGTGAAACAATTCTATTGTTCCTTATAATGGAGCAGAAAGTCTTGTAGTCTTTGGAGAAAAGACTATTTGTGGCATCAAATACTTGGACATATTGGGGAGAAGGGACTTCAAATACTACATGGTAATGGTATGGTAGAAAATATGTCTAATTTATCTCTGTATTTTTATTTTTGTGAATATTGTGTATATGGAAAGTAGAATCGAGTGAGGTTTTCCTCTATTGCGAAGAGGGCAGAAGGAATATTAGAGATTGTGCACATTGATTTTTTTGGACTTGTTTTGGTTCCATCACTACGTAAATATGTGTACTACATCTCATGTATAGATGAATTATCGAGGAATACATGGATATATTCCCTCAAGAATAAATATGAAGTCTTTGATAGGTTTATAGATAATTTAAGTCTCTAGTGGAAAATCAGACAAAGAATAAGATTAAGGTGTTGAGGATAGATAATGGTGGAGAGTTCTGTAAGAATTGTGGTATAACACAACAAAAGAATAATCCATAAACACCTCCAAAAAATTGATTTTCAAAAAGAATGAACATGACATTGATGGAAAAGGCAAGGGGCACACTCAATGGTGTTGGGTTAGGACAAGAATTTTGGGTAAAGGCAGTGGAGACTGCATGTTACCTAGTTAATAGGTCACCTTCATCAACGTTGAAGGATAAGACTCCACATCAGGCATGGACCAATAAGAAACCCTCTCTTTCACATCTTGGGGTATTTGGCTCCGATGCATATGTACATGTTCCAAGGGAGAAAATAACCAAGTTGAATTGTAAATATGAAAGGTGCATCTTTAATGGGTATAAATATGGTTTAAAAAGTTACAAGCTTTGGAACCTAGATACAAAGAAGATTGCATATAGTCAAGATGTGGTATTTAGAGAAGTGAAGGATGTCATGAAGCAACAGGTCCTACCAAGGGAAAAGGAACCAAATAAGTTATAATTTGATCTAAAGGATGAAGAATCAACATATACAATAGAAAAAGAATCAAAATAAGAAGTACCACAAACTCTGGTTTTTAGGAGATCAGTTCAAGAAAAAAGGAAGTTAGAGAGGTATATTCCATCTGATTTTTGTTCATGTTTTTTATTATCTATTACTGATGATGATCCTAGAAATATCGTGGAGGTAGTGGATTCAAAGGATGGAAAACTATGGAAAAAGGCCAGGGTTGAAGAAATGGAAACCTTGGACAACAATGACGCTTGGGATCTGGTGGAGTTGATCAGAAATGGGTTCTTAAGAAGAAGATGAATGCAAAAGGAAAATTGGAGAAATACAAAGTTTTGTTAGTAGCAAAAGGTTATTCTTAGGTGTCGAGAATTGATTTTGGTGATATTTTCTCCCATGTTGCCAAGTTAGGTTATATTAGATTACCTTTATATGTTGCTACTACTTTTGATTTTGAGGTAGAACAAAAGGATGTGAAGAAAACATTCCTACATGGGGATATAGAATAAGATATCTACATGAAGAAACCTAAGAAATAACTAGAATGTAGGTTAAAAAGTCTCTATATGGGTTAACGTAATCACCTAGGATGTGGTATCAAAAATTTGATATATATATATACAAGGAATTGGCTTCATAAGGAACAAAGAGGATCGCTGTGTATTTTAAATTAGTTGGCGATCATGTTATTTATTTGGTCTTGTATGTGGATGATATGCTATTGTTTGGAAATAACAGAATAAATATCTAGGATGTGAAGATCCATTTGTCTTCTAAATTTGAGATGAAGGATCTTGGTGTTGCAAACTTTATTTTGGGCATGGATATTGAAAGAGATATGGGGAAGAAGAAAATTTAGTTAAATCAAAGGAAGTATGTTGAGACAATATTGCATAGGTTTAATATGCATGCTAGTAAATGAGTGAAGGTTCCTATTCCTATAAGTGTAATGTTATTTGTAGAACAATGCCCTAAGACACAAGAAGAGGAAGAGGGCATGTCCCATGTTCCATATGTAAGTGTTGTAGGAAGTTTGATGTATGAAATGGTATGTACTATACCATGCATTGCACATGTAGTGGGAGTACTAAGAATGTTAATGTTGAATCTAGGGAAGTAGCATTAGACAAAAATAAAGCGAGTTTTTAAGTATTTGTGTGGCACTAGTGATTATGGTTTGTACTACCAAGGAAGACCAAGATTGGACATAGTGTTGGAAATACGTGCCTTTTTTTAATGTTGACTAGGTTAGATATCTGGATTAGAGAATATCTAAAGGTGGGTATGTGTTTAACCTATTTGGAGGAGAAATCATTTGGATGAGAAAGAGATAGTCTGCAGCGACACTTTCAACTATAGAGGTTGAATACATGGCAGCCACTCATGCAAGCAATGAAGCAATTTGATTACAAATATTGTGTTTAGGTATGGGGTTGGTACAACAACCTATAAGAGTACATTGTGACAGGAAATGTGCAATTTTCTTGGCAAATAACCCCTCTTATCATTCGAAGACAAAGCATATAGATGTTCAATATCACTTTGTGAGGGTTAAAGTTGAAAAAAGAAGAAGGTGTTGCTAGTGTTAGTGTTAGTGTCTTCACACTGCCATCAGTGATCAAAATTTACTCTTTTGCATTTCATAGTAGGAGTCTCATTCTAATGAGGTTGCATTCCATTAGGTCATGGATCCAATGATGGTAGGGTTTGCCTTAGTTTTTCCCTCATGGTATGTACTTGCTGATCTACTTCCATACTTTTCAGTCATGATTCATGTTCATTTTGCAGTTCATTCCATCAATTACATAGGGTTTGGTCTCATTAGGTTTTAGGGTCCCACCATGGTCAAAATTTGATGATTACATGCCAATAATGGTCAGCAGACACATGAGGATGACAATAATCATCAGAAAAGTTTTAATCTCGTAATTTGTAAGCTTAATAATTTTTTCACCTCAAAGCCGATTTTGAGGTGAAAACAGAGCATTGGTATATTATTTGTAAATTTCATGTTATTTTATTATTTCTCATATGTAATTAATATTTTCGTGCTGCTCCTGGTCACCTGCTGATATTTCTAAGTACATGCCACTGCAAAGTCAAAGAAATCAAGCATCAATTCACTTATTCAAGCAAAAGATCAAGCATCCAAAAAAATGAGTATTTGAAAAGAAAATAGACATTACAAAGTGGGTTTTGAAAATTAAAAAACCAAAAGTTGAAAAACTATATAGATTTAATCCCTCTTAAGTCATTTCATTGTTTGCGTTGAAGTCCATGAGCTAAAAACAAGATTTTGAAGTGTTATTGAGCAAAGGGGTGCATTCACTGCATTTTTGGAGAAATCTGACTGGCGCTACACACCAAAGGCCGGCACTACGCACCTGGGTAACTTCTACAGTGTAAAAACAAACGGGCACTACGCACCAAATTGGTGCTATGCACCTGGGTGAGGCACTACACACCTGGCTGCCAAACTTCAAATCGCTCAAAATCCCCTCAATTCACCTCCAAACTTCCAAATCACCTCTTTGCAAGTAAGTAACACCATCATTCTTGTTGGAAAGGATTGTTGCATCAGTCTTTGGCGATTTTGTCTCTCAAGAAGTCAAACCCTAGCTTTCACCAAACTATATCATAAATTACAAAGCTCACTCATGTACTACTGTCCTATCTCATATATTTCCTATTCCCTAAACCCAATTCTCTCATATAAAATTCCAAAAACATCATTCCCTCATATATTTTCCCCAATTCCCAAACCCTATATATAAACCCCATAGTCTACACTATTCCCAAAACCCTTCTCACTCCTTAAATCCCATTCACACTCTTATTCACTCTCACCTATTTACCTATAAAATCTCTTCATACTCATCTTACATTCACTCACCCTACCTCTTCATTCACCATAAGCGAACACAACTATAAAACAATGGAGAGGGACAGTGAATATGAGTTGGAAGAAGAAACCCTTAGTGACAGTTCTAGGGAGAGACACACACAGGGCAGGAAGCCTCATAAAGGAGGAAAACATATCAGAGAGGAGCCTACTAGTTTGAGGGAGCTGCAAGCCTACTCATTTTCCATTTCTTGTTTTAAACATCAGTCATGTTTTGGTTTCTGTGAAATGGTGGAAAGGGTTAAATTTCATCATGAATTAGCAAGGTTGTTTGTGACACATTTGGACAACAATGAGGTAAACCTTGCTGGAGTTACATTCACTTTGTCACCAGCTGTCATTTGAGAGGCTAGAGGTATTCCAAATGTGGGTGAAAAGTGGAACAAAGGCCAGGACATTGACAGGGAGTACTATGAGCCTTACATCAAGGCTAAATACCATGGCAAACTCAAGAGAGTATTCCCCTTTAAATTCTTGGAGGACAGGTTTGCTCCATTGATGAAGATCATCATCAAGTACTTTACTTGTGAAGGTATGTTCTCCCGCTTGTATGCCTACCACATTAGATTGCTTAGCTATTTCACTAGGGTGAAAATGATGAATATCCCGTACTTTATGTTTAGAAAAATTGAGAATATGGAACTCATTGTAAAGAAGAAATCATACCCCCGACAGTTAACTAGCATTTACCACTAATCTTCGATTAAAATCATTGTTTTACACTAGCTTAACCTTCTTAACATGCCATGGGAGACTTTCATTTCTCATGAGATGTTCAAAGGCCCTCAAGTCTTTTCATCAGTGCCTCATGAAGAAGGTGGACCTTCAGGACATGAAAAGGTCCAAGAGACTGAAACTGTTGGAGTGCCAGTATTTATGACATATGAGAGAGATACTACGAAACTTTTTGTAGCTTCCAGGCAAGTATTATCTCCAAAAGGTGTGGAAGGGGTCTCGCCTTCATCATCAGGCTGCAGGCAAATGCTATCTCCACAAGGAGTGGAAGGGGATTTTCCTTCTTCTTCAGCTAAATAGGTACAAGTTGAGCAGCACAACATGGGCAAAGGTAAAGGCAAGAAAAAGATGCATGAGAAGGATCTTAGTGATGGGCAAGAGAGAGATTTTGTCCTTGTTGATCATGAGGAGACACAAGGAGTTGATGTCATTGACTTAGATAATCAAGGTCTAAAGATTACCAAAGACATGATCATCAAGGAGCAAGAGGCTGAGATACAAGTCTTGCCAGATAATTTAGAGAGGGCTAAGTGGATCATCAACTATTTAGAGCAAGAAAACAAACAATTGAGTGACAAGATTTTCCTCATGGAGCTACAAATGATAAAAGAAGGTAGGCAAAAGATCAAGGAGGCCAATGTTCCATTAACCCCTATTGAGCAAGAAATTGAGAATGATAGAGAAACATGGCTTGAGAGGGTCAACATACACCTTGAGGGGCTGATTAAGAAGGTCAACAGAGACAAGCAAATGCTTTTCCACATGGCCTACCACTACATGAACCAGAACAAAATATGCAACATAAGGATGAGGAAGCTTAAGGCAAGTTGAGGAAGGCCTTAAAGAGCAAAAATAAGCAAGACAAGTTGAAAATCTTGGCTGAAGCCTCACTAGGCCATCAAAGCAACTAATGGTGGAGCCTTGTGCCAAAACACTTACCTACCTCACCCCATAGAACATCCTGCATCCTGAATTTATTTCCCAAACCCAAAGCTACCTGCTCCATTTGATCGAGCAACAAAACCAGTAAAATCAATAAAAAAACCTATAGCTACTATACCTAGCCTAAAATCCATTTTTGATTCAGTCATCTCAACTGAGATTAACAAGGAGAGAGCCCTCTCCTGACCTGGTAGGGCTAGCTACCAGGTTAAGCTTGGTTTGTGGTTATCCTAGGATTGCCTCACTTTAGCCTGAGGTCAATCTAGGCTCTAACATAGTGGCGACCATACTGGGGAATGTAGTTTTATGTTCCTCAACAAAATTTATCAAGTTTAGATCTGATTGTTGATGGTGGACAACGATCAGACACTGAAAGGCTGAAATCATTCACCTAGTGATTCCAAATCAGTTTTGATATCAGATCCAAGGACTCCACTGGAGGATGAACTTGACTAGAAAAAACATGAAAGGACAATATGGAAAGATCAGGTATTCAAGTTGGAATTTCATCCAAGACATTATGTTCTTTGTTATAAATTAGTTCTTCTCTTTTCCCGAGAATGTCAAGAAGGCTTTACAAAGTATACTGTATTTGAGACAAGATCCTAGACCTACATTTGATTCTTTCCCTTTGGGGTGTTATCACATAATCAGTACTGATGGCTGCTAATCAGTTAGACTCTATGTAACTATTTTAGACCAGACTCTTGGCTAAGGATTAGCCTCCCTAACCTGAGAGGGCTCTCTCAAAATAAACTATTGATTTATCTTTAAACACTAAGAGGGCAACTCTTATAATGAGAACTTAAATAAGCATGATGGTTGGGAACACAATATAACATTTCTTCCATTGGGTTCATGGAGTCAAATACCATTTCAGTAAACTATCAACTACTCATTCATGGAACTCAAGGCATGTAATGTTTAAACACTCAAAACATTTCTCAAAGAACCTCAACTCATAAGTATACACAGGAAGTCTGAGCACTAGGTGAATTCAGAGTGATTGTATACCTATAGAGCTGTAAAA
>APFE030703621.1:100462-120524 GCA_000404065.3 Pinus taeda | reverse complement strand
AGCAGGGCCATCCTGGTTAGGGTATCGATTTCGTAGTCCAATTATTTGGCACCCTGCACCCGGATATCAGGCCTTGTATGAAATGCCTGCAGATCAAATAAATCAGTTCTTTGATAATCTAGTTGCTCATCACGGTTGTAGGCCTCCTCACGAGGTTCCCTCTCCGGCCTATTCTCTTACCGCCTTGCATGTCAACTATAATGTTCTCATGAGGGCATGAAATAGGGTAAGCAGGGGGGTGTGTGGAGCACTTGAAAGGTATGCTTTTGACAAACAATTTAGTGGCTTTTCAATAATATTTGTAACCTTTGCTGCATTATGAATTCAAAGAAATAAAGAATTTTAATAAAATGTGTAAGAATTAACATGGGAAACTTAATCATTGATAATTGTTGTTTTTCTATACAGGGAAACGCGGAAACGAGGAGTTGCCATCCAAAAGCGAAAAACAGAGGAGGAATAACTGCCATCCCTCTAGAAGGGAACCAGATGCAAATGAGATCGAGCAGATCAAAGCAGAATAACCCAGGAAAGGAAGAAGGGATACCAATTCGGCGAAAGAGGGAAAGAAAAGTAAAGGACTAACAGCTTGGCGAATCCCTCAGGATCTTTGATCCTGAGGGATCGTTGTTTTACTTATCTTTGTTACCTAGATATCCCCGCTGTTACTTTTATATAAAGGAACATCATCGTTGAGCAAAGGGACTTCTGTTTTTTGTAATTTTCAGTTTTAGACAAAACTTTGATCATCGAGTCTCACTGAGACCTGGTTTACTGTACGTTTGTTGATGCATTAATATAAAAGACTTGGTGTTTATTTCATATTTGCGTCTGGAGTAACCTAAGGCGGTGTACCATTGGTAGCTAAGGGCCCGGCTCCGAAGGACACTTGCTTTTGTATCATTATACTGTGATTTATCAGTGGTTTGCTTATCTTTATTACTCGGTAATCTGATATATCTTTCATATGCTATGCTATGCTTTGTTACGATCAATGCATTAATGGTTTTTCTCAGAAAATCTGTGTAATGACTCTGCACTTTATAATTGGATCTTTTCAGAGTTGATCACATGCTTTTAGTCTCAACCAATTATTTCTGTTACAGAGCGTCTGTGTTGAATATTACTGTCATTTGATTCATTTGAAATCCCGATTACTGGAATCTGCAAGTAATGTTATTCTGTTTGGAAACATAGTTATATTACCCTTAAATGTCAGATTACTATACTAATGCGAGGTGTGCATATATGCTCGATTACTACCATCAATGAGTGTTGTGCCATAAAGTATATTCTATCCAGTTTGCTTTAAGAGAGAAGAGTGTTATTTCATAGTAGAGTGTTAGTAAGTTGGTTTTGACTCTCGAGATTTAGTTCTTTTGATTGTTGTTCCATTTACTGTTGTTCCATTTCCTATTTACTGTTCCATTTCCTATTTGCTGTTCCATTTCCTATTTGCTTCGTTCTCCATGGTCAGTGCTCCATTAGGCAACACTATCATACTAGAGGCCTTCATGTGAAGCATCTCGGTAGCCTTTGAAGTGCCGATAGCAAGGCTGGTGGACACTGTACCAACCTGAGATGTGTAGGTCTGCAGCTCCTATAAACCTGTCTGGATAACCAACAAGATTATTTGCTGCTACTGCTCAATCTGTTGCAGGGCCTCCATGATGACATCCCACACCGTGTCACCGATGTCATGCAGATCACCCTCTGTTAGCATGACAGGGTTTAGAGATGTCTTGGTAGCCTTTGATTTCTTCCTGGAAACTCCTTTCTCCTACTCCCTTAGGTGCTTGATGCGGGCGGAAGTCTCCCATGTGTCTGCGTTGTGCTGTTTTGTCTGCTCGTCTGTCTCCTCCTCTATCTTGGGTGAAGGCAACCTAGCGCCTTTGTCAGAGCCTCACTTTGTCCCACCTGTCTACTTTGCTGTCTACTGCATGGCCTCACGTTCTACCTGGGCCTTGTCAGCGGCCTCATTCTTTCTCTTTTTGGCCAACTGAGTTATATTTAGCTTGGTCTCCTCCTTCTTCCTTTGCGCGATGGACTTGCTCCCTCCCACCGCCAAGTCTATTGTAGCATGTCACTCTGCCAGCCATTGGTCAAGTACTGAATCAATGGCATCATCCATTGCCAGATACAGCAAGTCATACCATTTATGTGCAGGGTCCTTCCACACCCTGATGGACACATGGTGAAAGTATGCTTTAAATTCTGCATAGCCCTGTAGGTTGGCGTACAACATACGTGACAACCATGGTTCGCGATTGATGGCCATGTGGATGTTCATATCCATCAAGATATAGAAGATATTGTTGTCCTTGATGCGTTGCGCATCCTTGGTCGCCCACAAGGAAGTGTACTTTGTTGCCTTTGGTAGGTCTGGCACAACCGAAGGGAATTGGTTGTCCTCTGGTAGCTCCCATGCTACCAACACAATCGACAACAAGAGCCACACGTAGTGGGATGTATTATTGAGCTCCTGTGCTTTGCGACCATTTGCTAGGAACTCTCCGCGAAGGTAGTCCGACCATTTGAACTTGACTCTTTCAGTGCATTGGGCTGCTATCGCAATGGCAGGCATCGACACGTCATTAGTGTGACACTTCCTCATCACTTTCCTTGCTAAAATCTGCATAGCTACCTTTACAACAGGGTCACAGATGCTGGATATGGCATATCCCCACGGCTTCTTCACCAATTTAAAATTTTCTTTCATAGACTCCACGAGGGCCTGCTCACCACCTTTTCCGCCAAATATCATGGCCAGATTATCTCTTGTGTAAGGGAACCTTGTTATGCTATGAATCAATCTATCTATGATGGGTATTGGCTCCTCTAGCCATAGACACCCATCATGCACCAAGCACAGTAGCTGATTGATGACCAATATTGTCACCGGGTTGCAGTTGTAGTGCATCACCCAAAGCAGGTTGAGAAACACTACCTTGTCTACTCCTCTGAGCCACTTCTGCAGCTCCAATGTCATTCCGGTGTTTGTATCGATGATGCGGCGCATCAGCTACTCAGTCGCCAGGTGCAGGAACTTCTCATGGTTGGCGAAGTCCTAATCTTCAAGTTTCAATAGAGGAACCTTTGGAAACAATCTCATCTGGCATCAGGGAGTTTACAATGGGGTCTTTCTCTCATCGATATCCTTTGGTACCTTGGTCTTGCCCTTGTAGGAAGGGACATACTCAGGCAACCGAGTGATAGGGTCAGCACCCTGGGCTTCAACCTCTTCCACTTCAACTCCCACATCCTTATCATCCATTGGGATGTCTTCAATGTCTTCCTCCTCCAGCTCTAAATTGATGGCTTTGCCCTTCTCCTGTGCGGTAGGCTTCGGTTGGTTTCTTCTTGGCGATGCACGCATTGATATTGTAGGTTGCTTGCCCTTTTTATCCTTCACGGTCTCCTTGGTTAGGTTCGGCTTTGCTCAGCATCCTCGGTGATTTGGGGACTTCAAATAGTACTTCGGAGACCTCTGGAGTAGTTACTTCTGCCTCCATCTCAATTTATGGCACCAACTCCTTTACTTTAATGTCTATAGCTTCTGTGGGTGCTGACATAACACTTTCCAATAGTGCTTGCGACGTCTGTGGTAAGTTTGCAAACAATGGAGTCAGTTTCAAAGCCTTGAATAATTCTCGGTTCATGTGTGCTTGAGAGCTCAACAACTCAATTCTCAAAATGCCAAGTGTTTTTCGCTGGACAACTACTTGTAATTTATATGGAATTTTGAATTCAAATCCGACTGTTCCCCCCAAATTTGGTTCATTAATGCCGGAGTGGTGGCAAATTTTCAAGGATCTAAGCCACAAATTTTGTCTTAAATGCCAGCCACCCACTCCATTTGGCCGCATTTATCCTGTCAAATCATGAACAATGACTTTAACGGTCACTTTCCGGCTCACCTGCGCGATTTTTACCTCGGTAGCATAGCTCCCTTCACGCTGTCACGAAACCTATGACACTTCCTTGCTTTGCACAATCCTCCAATTGCACAGCTCCCCAAATCGGGCAGTGTATTTTATAGTCTCGCACCTCCTTTCAACTGCTTGGAGTGCTAAGACTATGCTACCTTCATGTAGTCACATGGCCGGACAGCCGGTGTATGGCTTCAACCGACTTCCATTCACCTTTCCTGGGAAGGGTTCTCCATTCAATTTGAGCAAATGAACCACTCCTCCATCAATAATCTCGTTAATGACATAGGTCCCTAACCAATGCATCCTAAACTTCCTTGGAAATTTATCAAACTTGTTGTCATGTAACAAAACTAGGTCATTCACCTTAATGGTGCACAGCTTAATGTGTCAATCATGTCATGCTTTTTTGCGCTACTTTTGGACCAGTTGGTGAAATTCAGCTAGAAATCTCTCTTCCTCAAGTTCATCCAGTTGCGTGAGCCTCTCCTCAAGAGTTCCATGATTCGTCATAACCGTGAGTACTGCCATGCGCAAACTAGGCACAATATATTCCATAGGTATTACCTCTTCAACACCATAGACAAGCCTAAAGGGAGTTTGTCTAGTCAACTTCTTCCATGTCATCCGATAGGCCCATAGTACTGTGGGTATGTGTAGGTCCCAATCACTTCACTGAGTGTTGCAAACCTTGGTTAGCATGTTCTCCAACACTTTATTGAATGCTTCCACCATCTTGTTAGCCTGCAGGTGATAAGGTGTGCTATTCTAGTGATATACCTGAAATTCCTCCATTAGCGCACTGATCGTCTCATTCAGAAAGTGCGTAATGTGATCACTCATCAAGATCTTTGGACATCCAAATCACATCAGTATATAATCAAAGAGGAACTTTGCAGCAGTCACGTCTGTGTAATCCTTCACAGGTTGTGCCTTTGCCCAACGAGTCAAATACTTTGTCACAGTGATAATGTACCTTGCCCTCATCTTTCCTTGGGGCTGGATGGGTCCCACAAAATCTATCGCCCATTTCTAAAGGGTTGTAATTTCATATGTGGATTCAAAGGCATCTCATCCCTCCATGATGGCTTGACAGTCCTTTGACACATCACACGCCTTGCAATATGCTTTTGAGTCTTGATGGAGGGTTGGCCACCACAACCCTGCACGTAGAATCTTCTGCGCGGTCGCTCTCCCTATGTAATTTCCTCCTGTGGTGCCCCCATGAGCATCCGTGAGGATGCTACTTCTTTCAAACTCGGGTACATATTGTTGCAATATCTCATCAAACCCCATTTTGTACATATGCCCAACAATGACAAAAAAAATTGTTACGCGCACCGCTAACTCCTTCTACTGGACGGTATATCCCTCTGGGGTAGTTCCCATCATCAGGAAGTGTATTATATCCTCAAAATGACCATCCGTGACGCATATTGCAAATAGCTACACGTCAAGCAATCCTTCTTCCAAATTAGTGGGCTTTTCCCCTATTTCAATGCACGACAAATGGTTTGGACATGCGTTTAGTCATCTAGGCTTCACAATAACTTTGAAATCATATTCCTAGAACAATAACAACCACCTGTAGATTCTCCCCCCCAACACAGGCTTATTGACCTAGTACTTCAGCACGGAGTTGTTCGTATACATCTTAAAAAGGCCTCCCAGCAAGTAGTGTCTAAACTTCTGGAGCGCATATACCATAGCTAACCCTTCCTGCTCAGTGGTGGAATAGTTATTCTCTGCCTTGGATAACCTTCTACTTGCAAAAGAGATAGGATGGTCCAAGTCTCCTCTGCCAACCTGTGTCAGCACTGCTCCCAGTGCTATACAGGATGTGTCGACATGTACATGAAACTTCTTCTTCCAATCCAAGAAGACTAAAATTGGCGCAGTGACCATCTTTTCTTTCAATACATCCAAGCTCCTTTTACAGTCCTCGTTCCAACAGAATGTGACATCCTTCTTTAATAACTTCTCCATAGGCGTGGTGATATAGGCATAGCCTTTGATAAACTTTCTGTAATATCCTATATGTCCTAGGGTAGTGCCCAACTATTTTACACTCCTCGGCACTTCCAAGTTTAGTATCACTGCAATCTTCATGGGATCTACCATCAGTCCCTTCCTACAAACCACATGACCTAGCAAGGTCCCGAAAGAAACACAAAACAAACACTTCTTCAAATTGAGCATGATCTGGTGTTTCTAGGAAAACTAGTGTCTTTTCAATCTGTTAGCCCTCTAGGATTGGCAGCTATCCTAGCAAACAAACAATCAAAGCAATTTGGGATTTCCTCTATGTATGATAGATAAAGGAGAAGCAAAGGAACCAACCTGGATCTTCTGCTTGGCTCCTTGCTTGATTTCCCTCCCCCTTGATAGAGCTTGCAACTCCTCTCCTACTTATCCCGCTTAGAGAATACCTGTAGAAACAAAGTAATAAAACACCATCAAAGCATCTTGATCTATTATATCATAAGCAATGCAGAATCAAAAATACATTGAACATACAATGGCATTCACAAATAACAAGGTTCACAAATACACGATTGTGTGGAGGAAAACTCAAAGAACTTTATTAAATATGAAAGGAGAATTACAACCCAGCTGTCTGATCCAACCTCATCCTCCCAGCATCAAAGCCGTCTTCACCTCATGAAAAGCAAGATCACCCAACAGTACAATGCTCTTTCTCAAAGACAAACTATCAACACTTCCTTACAAATTACAAAATTCCAGCCTCTACATCTCTCAGATGAGGGATCCATTTATATATGTCTGCAAGGGTGTGAGTCATCTCTGGGTTTTTGATTAGTGTCATTCCACTCGTTGTTCTTGGTTCCACTTGAGATTTCTTAGATTTCTTACTCATCCCTAGGCGAATTTAGAGAGGCAAGTGTCATAGGCGAAGTTTCTAGAAGATTCCATGAGCATCCACTTAGCAAACTGTCTCGGACATTTGTCCATTCTCGCTCATCGCACCCCACAGAAGGCCTCTTTAGTATGCATCACACCTGGCTAGTGTAGAAGTCAGTATGCATCACACCCTGAGAGTGGAGCAGTCAGTATGGTCTAGTTTGGGCCAGTTCTGAGTGGTTTTTTAGGTGGAACTTCTAGGGAATGGTGTAATCAATTGACCATGATCCTTTAGGGTATGAAACAACACTTTTAGGGGTTAAAGAGCCCTTGGTTTATTGACATATAAGATTGGGGTTGCAGTGCCCAAATATGTCTATAAGAGTTGCCCCCTAAAGCACGAAGTCATAAATCTTTTGATGTCGGGTGAAATGCTTTATCATGAGAATCCGAGGTATTCGAACTGGAAGGTGACCTATATAAGATACAATACAATACATCATCATCATATTATTTTCATGATCTAGCTGAGGCGAGCATTCCCATTCTCAGCTTTATAAATTCATTTTCATGTACATAGAACAGATAACCATCTGCGGTTGCAGACTGGTGATTCTTTATATGTAGAGTCATCATCCCTAGCTTGGATGATCATCTGTGCAACTTCTGTGTACATTTAATGTCCTTATATTCCTGAATATATCGCAGCGTTGATGGATGAAACTAGATTAGGGGTCTTCAAACTCATTCAATATTTGCCCGATGTACAAGTCAATCCACGTGAAAAGATGTCCTGAAGTCGAACATGGATAGACATCCCCTGATTACTAGCCAATAATGTAAGCTGTTAACATGCATGAGAGGAATCACCGATAATGATAATGACCCTCAAGGTACTACAGTACAATTCACGTGGTGTGAATATATGATTTGATGTTTAACACCACGCAAAATCTTTTGGTTGAATGCCATTGATGTCAACATATCGCTGGAAGTGAGAAACTTGCCATTGAGGCATGCAAGCTTCAAAGTATTGAAAGGGTTGTTTCTAAGTCAACTTCTTGGACAGTGAGCTGATGTTGGCAAGAAGTGACCCATCGTAGGAGGGCCTTAATGTATCCCACATCTACGACGCGAAACGAAGAAAATGATTTTTTGGAGATGAAAAACGATCTGACGATACAAGGTTCAGGAATGGTGGCCATGAAAAATGAAGGGTGAAGGTATTGCAGTGGATGAGGCAGTAACTGGATGGTGAATTCTTGACTGAATCACTTCTCTTGAACATATCGGCGACACTAAGATGGATTGGTAGCGTTAACCCCAAAAGATGGATGGTGTGGAAGACCAATGGTGAAATGACCGGTGAACGGAATAACCCAACCCGACTCAATCATGGTGATGAAAGTGTCATGTTCGAGAGCAACCTGCTACCAATAAAATTCTTCAAGTTTTCTTCCCTTTTTCCCCAGTCATTGCTAACCAGTACCTCTTTATTTTTGTCAAGCTTGAGGAGGATAACATATGCTTGTTCTATAATTTTCCCTTCGAGCAAACCTGTCGCTATGTTTTAACGAGCCTAGCGACAGTGAAACTCATTCTTGTCTAGGGGACAAGTTTGTCGCTATTGTTTTATTGAGTTTAATGACAAGGATAACTCAATCCTTTTCATGTTTAGAGAGTTTGAAAAGGGACAAAAAGGAAACTCTAGCAGTTCTTTTTCATAGCATAATCCCTTGAGTCTGAAAAAGGATAAAATAATACAAAAGGGATGACTTTTCGATCACTTTAACAAGCCGAAAAGACAAGTTCTCGAACCTTTTCATGAGATAATCCATCAGGTCTGAAAAGGATTAAAATATACAGGAGGGATGGCATTTCTCATTACTTTAATGAGCTGGAAAGGCCAATAGCTCAATAATCTTTTCATATTTGATGAGTCTAAAAAGAGTTTAAAGGAGACTCACTTTTGAGGAACGAGTGGCGTTAAGGGTAGCAAACTAGTTCCAGCAAGCTTGGAACTTCTCGAAACATGGTGATGTGAAGAGGTTGGCTAATAGGACCACTCGTTGCAGCTGTTCCTCAAAATGGTAAACAATCAAGTGGAAACGTATGATCGGCCAAAAGGATAGAGGTGATGGCAGGAACACAACCAAGGCTCAAAAGGCTGATAGCAGGGTAATCACAAAGGTTATTTATCGAAGGCGGGTTCATTTTTTAATGAGCTTGACCCATGGGGAACTATTCTCAGTGGTAGGTTTATTTTTTAATGAGCTTAAACCATGTGACAACATGCTCAGTGGTAGGTTTATTTTTTAATGAGCTTGAACCATGCGATAACATTGCTCAGGGGTAGGTTTATTTTTTAATGAGCATGAACTATGCGAAAACATTGCTCAATTTTTCATTTTTCTTTTTATGTAAGTTAGAAATGACCAAACTAAAAAGCTAAAAAAAAAACTAAAAGGCTAAGGAACTACTAAGGTTAGGTAGGATGGTTTTGTCAGCAGTTTAGACAAAACACTTCCTTTGCTTTGTCCGCAGAGCAGACAAAGGTGAATGGTGTGTTAGACCAATCACCTAACCTAAGAAGTTAAAAACTAAAAAACTAAAAAGATAAAAAGCTAAAAAACGAAATTGGTCATTTTTGGCTTGCACAAAAAGGGTTGCATGCCCCCAAGCATCGAGAAAAGGAGGGTCTCCAGTAACCATATGGACATCACTGTGGTTAAGACAAAACACTTCCTTGGCTTTGTCTGCCAAATAGAGAAAGGTGAATGGTGTGGGACGACACTTCCAATCACATAACCTACAGGGAAACCTATCTTTTTAGCTAGGTTTGTTTCAAAATAGACAAGGGTGCATGCCCCCTAAGCTTCATTACATTCAACGAACTACTCCCGACAATTAGGTGGATGCAATGAAGGTTGAAGAGACATTCGTGACGCAAAAGGACCATTTAGGGATGATGTTTGACTTGAAGCTGTGTTTGAACTGTAAAATGAAAGCTGGTCAATAGTGACAATTTTGCCTTCATGTAGGAAACACATCACTCGAAAGAGTGTTGATACAATAGCTTCCATGTTGTAAACATAGTCACGTCCAAGGAGTAGATTGTAATCTAGTGGCCCTTGGACTACCATCACGTTCAAGTGAACGGTTTTCCTTCTCAAAGTAATTGGTAACTTAGGAAGGATCCCTAATGGTCGATTGGTTCCTTTGTTAAAGCCTGAAAAATTCTGTGTAACAGGCATAAGCGATGGTGAACCAAGTGCTTTCCAAGCGGTTGAGGACAAGATACTCACTGAAGCCCCTTCATCTATGATAGTGCTAGACATGATTATTTTGTAAACTTGTACTATGATCCAGAATGGTACATTAGAAGGAAGGCAGGATCTTGCTAGTCGATTCCAATCAAAGGAAGTAACTAGACTGCTTGGAGGGGGTACCGAATAAATGATTGAATTAACCCCTTGAGTAGTGGGAACTGGGGAATTCTCTTCCTGTTGTGAAGGAATGGGTGGATTTCCCCCAAGTTCGTCAGACTCTGAAGTAATAAAAAGAATTTGAATAGTATTGTTCTCACTCTTTTCGGGAAGTGTATGATCTTCTGAAGGTAAAACTGGGTCAACTGCCATTTTGACCTGTTGACTTTGGTCTGGTACAGACTTAGAAGATTCATTCTTAGTGAGAGGTATTTCGACTGATGGTTGAGTTATTTCAGTCATATTTTCATCTAGTAAAAGACTTGAGGAGAGTTTCTTGTATCCAGATGGAAGTCGCTGCGGTGAAGCAAGACAGTTATGCAAGACTCCTTTGGCTTCATCCAAAAAAGGACAACGGGGAAGGGTATGGTCCCCTTCACTTAACTTACATGGAATTTGGACTCTTCTTTTCTGCCCATTATTGCTATTTGATGGTGTGCTATCAACTTTATCACCAGAGGTTGATGACACCATTTGGTGCGAACGGGGAGAGCATTCTCTCAAGATCCAAGGAATGCATGGATCTTCTTGATGAAGATGGTCTCCTCTACAAATTATGCATGGATCTCTAGGTTTGAAAAGGTTAGTGTGTGGATTTTCACTAGATGCTACATGTTTGCCCCCTTTCTTAACTGATTTGTTCTTCTTCTCCTTCCCTTTCTTCCTCTTCTCAGTCACCTGGTTACTAGCATCACTATTTTCACCAAGCGAAGAGGAAGAAGAGGAGGGAGAAACAAACGAAGTAGAAGGCGAAGGGTCAACTTCAGTATCAACTGGTTCCTGATTCGATTGCTGAGGAATCGCGGTATTTTGAACAACAAAAGTTGAGAATAGCCATATTGGCAGGCCAATTTTTATTCTCGGAAGGGACAATGTGGCCATATACAGAACTCTAATATTTCCCCAAGAAGAAAATGGACTAGGATTCCCCTCAAAAGGGATTCCTTGATTGGTGGTTCATGGATTTGTTTCCATATATCTCAACCTAAGATCAACGAAGGAACATGGGTGTTATTTCGAATTAATAAATTTTAATGACGCTTTGACACAACTTTGCTTTTTCAATTTTTAAGAGTCGAGAAAAAGCTAAAGATGACTCTAGTTCCCTTCAATTTTTAATGAGCCTGAAGTGACAAGTGCTTAGATGGACCTTTTCTTTTAAGGAGTCGAAAAGGAATGAAAGTGACTACTCTAGAAATCTAGACAAAGGGATTACCAAACCAATCGAAAAACTGCAATATACACCTTGGTGATAAATTAAAGAGAAAATACCAAGGACTTATATACGGTAGTTAATCTTCCCGAATGTTGTGTTCGGTGCATTGCGATCGATAGGGCGGCAGACACGGCTTCCTATGGATAAAGGATATAAGCCTGTTGTGGTCTCCCTTTATATACTCGACAGTATAGGGAGCACAATTCTATGCTAGCACTTGTCGTATCAAAGAGGAGGAATCACCCAACCTTCGATGAAAACAATAGTTACTAGTTTTTACGACACCAGAACACATCTCTAGCCTAGACCTCTAGATGTGTTGCATTAGGTTCCAAAGCATTGTTAAGTTCATTGAACTTTATTTTAGAGTTTATCTTGTTTAGAAGTTTGTCTTTCAATGGTTTTCCACGTGATGTAGATGTAAAATTCCTAAAATGAAATCTACAATGATAAACAATCGTTGTTTATTTTGAGCAATGAAAATCCTAGCTACTAAGGAAAGAAAATTACGATTCTTTCAAACAAAGAGCAAAGAGCACACACTAAATGCACTTTTCCTAAATCATTTTGTGCACACAGTCTAAATGCAAATGCAAATGCATGTATTTATTTTTCATTCCCTTAATGTGAAAAATTCCAAAAACGAAAACTAAGTATAGCAAAGATCTGAAATATTTTACTCAAAGTGACATTTCAACAATTTCTTTTTCAAAATAGAAAGGAAGACTAAACGACACTTTTTTATTTCGAATAGACAATGCTTTCAACACTTTAGATATCAACAAATCAAGTCAAATACATGACAAAATTTTTAATCAACTATCTAGAGAGGGAAGATTTCATGACACTTCTCTTTTCGACACAAAACGACAGTTACGACACTCTTTGTACCAAAATGACAGTTCGATTTAAGTAACTTTTCAACAAAGGATTGTAAATGATGGACAAATACATAAAAACATTTGCTAATGCTAATCAATGGAGGTTGAACTATGTAATGCAAGCAGGCTTCAGCAATGAGATACTATTCATAAGCAACAAAACAACTAAACAGAGCTGAAAATAAGGACAAAAAACCCCAAATTTCAAGAGGAGAAATAGGCTCAGTCATTCATCACACCTGGGCTTCATAGAAATAGGGATGCATCACACTTTTCAGGCTCGGGAGGTGCGATGAATATTGGATGATAGTGACAGACAATGCGATGGGCTAGGGAGTGCAACTGAGATGGGTTTTGGCTCAAAATTGCAGCTGATTTCAGTGAGTTAAGCTGAGCTACGATGGACAGTAAAGAGTAAAGTACAGAGGTATGATATTGAGAGGTTACTGAGCTACCAAAAGGGCATCTAGAATGCTTGTAAGTTAGATTTTCAATTCATAAACTAAAACAGAGATTGATTGAAGCAACATTCATCTACTTTGCAATTGCAGAGCAAGAGCAGTTCGAAGGCTATTTGGCTAACTTTAGGATCCATCTATAGTTTATAAAACAAACAAAAACAACAAAAAAAAATCTATTCATTCCCCAGCGGAGTCGCCATTTTGTTTATGGGAAAACTAGTGTCTTTTCGATATGCTAGCCCTCTGGGATTGGAAGCTATCCTAGCAAACAAACAATCAAAGCAATTTGGGATTTCCTCTATGTATGATAGATAAGAGAGAAGCAAAGGAACCAACCTGGATCTTCTGCTTGACTCTTTGCTTGATTTCCCTTCCCCTTGATAGAGCTTGCAAATCCTCTCCTACTTATCCCGCTTAAAGAATACCTTTAGAAACAAAGTAACAAAACACCATCAAAGCATGTTGATCTATTATATCATAAGCAATGCAGAATTAGAAATACATTGAACATACAATGGTATTCACAAATAACAAGATTCACAAATACATGATTGTATGGAGGAAAACTCAAAGAACTTTATTAAATATGAAGGGAGAATTACAACCCATCTGTCTAATCTAACATCATCCTCCTAGCATCAAAGTCCTCTTCACCTCATGAAAAGCAAGATCACCCAACAATACAATGCTCTTTCTCAAAGACAAACTATCAACACTTCCTTACAAATTACAAAATTCCAGCCTTTAGATCTCTCAGATGAGGGACCCATTTATAGATGTCTGCAAGGGTGTGAGTCATCTCTGGGGTTTTTATTAGTGTCATTCCACTTGTTGTTCTTGGTTCCACTTGGATATTTCTTAGATCTCTTACTCATCCCTGGGTGAATTCAGAGATGCAAGTGTCATAGGAGAAGTTTCTAGAAGATTCCATGAGCATCCACTTAGCAAACTGTCTCAGACATTTGTCCATTCTTGCTCATCGCACCCCACAGAAGGCCTCTTTAGTGTGCATCGCACCTAGCTAGTGTAGAAGTCAGTATGCATTGTGCCCTGACAGTGGAGCAGTGAATATGGTCTAGTTTTGGCTAGTTTTGAGTAGTTTTTTAGGTGGAACTTCTGGGGAATGGTGTAATCAGTTGACCATGATCCTTTAGGGTATGAAACAACACTTTTAGGGGTTAAAGAGCCCTTGGTTTATCGACATATAAGATTGGGGTTACAATGCCCAAATATGTTTATAGCCTCTGGTATCTTCGAGAAGTATCTATCATTAGACGTAAACTGGTGACATGGCGTTTCCCCAGCCCAAATACCGTCCAGTCATCAAAGTATACTTCCAGGAACTTATGCATAGATTCCTTGAACATAACAATGACTACACACAAGAAAATCGCAGGCACATTCTTCAACCCAAATGGCATTATAGTGTACTGAAAACAACCCCACTTAGTCGCAAAGGTTGTCTTTCTCCTATCCTCTGGTGCAATTTTGATCTGATGGTACCTAGAGAACCCATCACTGAAGGAATATGCTTCCTATCCACCTACTTTGTCCAACACTTCATCCATGAACAGAGTTGGGAAAGGACCATGTACGCAAGCGTCATTCAACTTTCTGAGATCCATGCATATCCTTATTTCATCCTTCTTCTTCTTCTCCTGTACCACCATTGGGCTTACCTAGTCAGATTCTTCCACAGGCTCAATGATGACTAACACGAGCATCTTGTCTAATTCTAAGCGGACCTTCTCCTTATACTTTGGATTGAGACAGTAAGGTATTTGCTTAACCGGCTTCACATCAGGATTTAATGTGATCTTCATAACACCTAGGTCCCTATTTATCCCTTTTAGATCTGTAAACATGGTAGGGAATAAACCCTGGTATTCGCAAAGCAATTCAGTGACCTTATCCACCATCCCGTCATCCCGGTAGTGAATTTGGGCTCCTAAAGATTGCTACTTTCACCTCTTGTAGCACCTCATCAATACAGTCAAATTTGTCTTCAAAGCTGAATGTCATTATGAATCCTTCACGCAAAATATCCCATTCACCTGTACCATGGCGAAGCTTTGTCTCTACGTACCAGTTCATAGGGACGACATCCATGGTGTGACAGAAGAAGTGTACCCATTTAGGTTAGGGCTTCTCTCCATAAGCCTAAGCTGATTTGGCCAAGTGTGCGCATGGACGATCCTTCTCATCATACTTGTCTGTCATTTGTACCTTCGGCTTCCCAAAGTGTGTTCTCATCATTCTCCTACATTCGTGCCAATCATCAAAACTTCCCTTGTGTGTACCCCACCATCTTGAGGGTGTAGCACGTAGTGCCCAGTCCAATGCCTGGAAGCATTGCTTTTCTGGTACCTCCCTCTCAAATGCATCCAAAAATATGTCTACATCATTCAGGGCATCATAAGTGGGCATATTTCTTGCCTCTGATGACACATAGCACAGCGACCGGGTCATCATGTTGCAGCTCAGTGTAGTTACTACATGTAGTTGATTCTACCAGCACTCTAATTCTTCATCAGAGTCCGAGGTGCAGGAACTCTCGCGATCCCATGTAATTCATCCATCTGTTATTGGAGTCACCCAATATTGGTCTCACGTTGTTATCTTATAGATACAATCCATATCATCATCACTCTCATAATCGCAAACTAGTTTAGTATAGCGCGATCCCTCAGTAGGATCTAGGGGTACTATTACATGGCGCAATTTCTTCTCAAATATCATATTTCGCTTCTTTAGGTTGATTACTGTATTCATATCAGTAGCCCAACCAATGCCAAGGAGCATAGGATAGGGGTTGCTATCATCCAAAATTTCTATTACTTCAAAATTAGCCAGTGCGCTCACACGTTCAATATCTACAGTGACCCCTTGCAGCCGCCCCATGGGGATGATCTTCTGCTGGTTCGCCATCCTTAGCTGAATCAGAGACCATTGTGGCACGAGTCTTCCCATCTGTTCCCAAATCTACTTTGCTAGGACGTGTGCATGTTACCCCAGGTCCAAAATAACCTGATCCATTTCATACTCTCCTTTCTGCATGGTTAGCCTCATCTCTCGTCCCTTCCTTATTTAAAGCTTACTAATCTTTCATACTATGCGTGGCTCACTCGAAGTGTTTTCGGAGCATCTATTTATAAGCTTCTGTATCCCCTTCACAGCCTTGCTATCATGCAGTAAATTCATGCAGGTCTCTAGGAAGGTTGTAAGCATAGAAGGGTCCATCTCCTGATCAGGCTTATCCTTGCTTCTTGAGGTGGAGGCTTCAATGAAGCTCTTCTTTGCTTCCATGAATGTTTCATGTGCGCACTCCAAATCAAACTTAGCCTCCTTCGCTGGAGCTTTGCGAACCCATGTACTGTCTTCGGGTTGTTTCCCCTTGTCATCTCCTATTGTAATTCCACTTCGGAGCACTATATTCATGTTCTAATCCTCTTCGCATGGCTCAGACCTCATCATTTGTAGGTTCTTTGTCGGCTGAGGTGGTAGTGCCCCTTTGTCACATATCCTTGCTATCAGCATAAGGCAATCTTCCAATTCGTGATCAAACAGAGTGAAATAATTTCACGACGGATGTGTTGGGTTAGTGCAATCACGAGCATAATGTCCTAGTCCTTCGCAATTGTAGCAGATCAGTTGTCCCCAACCTCTACCAAGTCCTCCTCCGTATTGGCCTCATCTGCGCCCCTGAAAGCCTGTCTACGCCATTGATTCGAATATAAACAGGAACACAAAAATTTACAGAGATAACCATAAACATAGAGATGCAGTGGAAATAATACTTCATTTCATTAATGTAAAATACTGAAATATGCTTACAAACAGAAATGGAAATAAACTAGCTAGGGCAATGGTAGCTTATCTCTGAGAAGAGATGTGGTAGCTAGATGCCTCTGAACTACCTTATAATGAGGCTCAAGGGCCTTTTTATTATTGAACAATAATAGAAAACCCTAAACAACCAAAGCCCTAACCCGAGGAGATGTAACACCAAGAGTTTATGGGCCCCATTGGGGTGAGTTGGAAAACCAACTTCCCAGGGTCGCGACTTGGTCATATTATCTCCGTTTGATGTGCATGATAGCCCGTTGGAAAGATCTCTCTGAGGAATACGACAAAAAACACAATTTTCAATAAAAAAGCATTGGTGATAGACTTCCAAAAAATGTCATTTAGGGCCTCAAAACGGCTCTGAAATTTTAGGACCTGGAAAACTGCTAAAAATAGTAAATTGTGCTACAATTAAGGAAACTGAAAAACTAAAAGAGGAAATGGTGGGGGTCCAAGTGGAATTGGCGAGTGGCCACCAATATCCACCTGGATCATTCCTCCCCCCTTAGGAAGCAATGGTCCCCATTGCGTTGGGTTCCTCCAGGAGATGAGGGAACTTTTGCTGAACTTGGTCCTTGGTGAGCCACTTGCCCTCGTGAAGGAGTTGGCCTACTTTGACAACTAGATACAGTTGGATATTTTTCTGGCGAGTGTGATTGATCTCTGTGTCCATGATCTGATCAGTTGCAGCTTGTTCCGTGCAATCTGGATTTAACTCTATGGGTGTGAGTTGTTCTGCAATGTTGAATGTGTCTAGTAATGGTAGAAAGTATGGCCGAAGGTGGTCCACATTGAACACTGGGTGCAGGCCAAGGAATGGGGGAATGCTGAGCTCAAATGATCTCCCACAGTCTGGTAATGGTGTAAGGACATATCAGAGTGGTTTGAGTTTTCAATAGGCTCCGGTAAGGCGTTCCTTTTGCAAATGCAACCAGAATTTGTCGCCCACCTGAAACTTGTGTGGCATCCGATGTTGATCATGTTCTTGCTTGTACTTCGAATTTGATTTCTCTAGAATTTCATGGACCTGCTGGTGAATATGTTGGATGTGCTCAATGAAGCTATTTTCCTTATTTGTTTCGGAATGGACATGAGCCGAATCTGTGTGAGTAGCTACAAATGGCATGGCCACATCAATGGGACATAGTGGCCAGAATCCCAAGCCCACTTGAAAAGGGTTGTTTCCAGTCGAGCCATGGATTGCCTGGTTGTAGTTATGCTGGACATAAGGGAGGCTCTCGTCCCATGTGCATGGATGCTTTGAGTTGTACATATGCAGAATGTGTATGATCATCTTGTTGACAACCTCTGTCTGGCCATCAGTTTGAGGATGGAAGGCTATGGACTTAGTGAGTTTGGTGTCCAGCATCGACTAGAGACTAGACCAAAATGTACTAAGGAACCTACTGTAGCGATCTGAGATGATAGATTGTGAGATCCCAAAGTGTACCCACACTCATTCAAAGAAGAGTTTAGCAGTGGCTTCTGCTGTGATATTCTTCTTGCAAGATGCCATAATGGCCATCTTCGAGAACTTGTTGACAACCACAAAAACATAGTCATTTCCATGCTTAGTGGAAGGAAGGCCTGACATGTAATCCATGGAGATGGATTCCCATGGTCGACTAGAGGTAGGCAGCGGGGTGTAGAGGCCTTTCTTCTTGATGGTCAATTTGGCAATGGCGCAGGCAGTGCATGATCTGATGTACTTCCTGACATCATGTCGAAGATTCGGCCAATAGAAATACTTCTGCAGTACTGCCACTATATTCTTGACCCCGAAATGCCCAGTAGCCTGACTGTAGTGTGCTTCCCAAATCATCTTGGCACGCTCGCTTGAAGGAATAGAAAGGTGACCTGGGTGGCATAACAGGGCATCCTGGAGGTGAAAATCTGGAACATGCTAACCCTCCAAGAGTGTCTCGTATGTGTGGCCGAATTCTAGGTCATTTTTGTAGAGAAGTGGCCAATCAAAAGTCTCGTGCCCACAAGAGTTGAGCACAGTGATTAACGCCATGATTGGTGGTCGACTGAGGCAATCTGCAACATATTGGTGTTGTCCTTATTATACTTGATATTCAAATGGAACTATTGTAGGTATGTGGACCACTTTTGATGGCAATCATTCTGCAATTTCCCTTGGGTCTGTATGAACTATAGGGGTCGGTGGTCTGTGTGGATGACCGTTTCCTTCCCCAAAATGTAATGATTCCATTGTCGGCAGGCATATACAATGGAATACATCTCTTTGTCATAAGTGGGATATTCTGAACTGTGTTTGAAAGTGTCTTACTGTGATATGCCACTGGATGCCTGTGTTGAGTAAGGACTGCCCTAGTAGCATAGTCAGAGGCATCTGTCTCTACCTCAAATGGTTGTTGCAAGTCTGGTAATGCAAGCACTGGTGCCAAGCAGAGGCGATATTTCAACTCTGTGAATTCCTTCTATTGAGATTCAAACCAAAAGAATTTTTCTTTCACTCCTCCCTTAGTTACTTGACTCAAGGGCCAAGTGATATGAGAAAATCCCAACACGAACCTGTGGTAGAAGTTGGCAAGACCTAGAAAGCTGTGAAGCTTTGTCAGAGTGGTTGGAGATGGCCAATCCCGAATGACTTGGATCTTGGTTGGATTCACATGCACCCCCTGTTCATCAATAATGTATCCTAGATATTGAACCTAGGTCACGCCAAAAGTGCATTTCTCCAAATTGGCACATAACTTGTGTTTCCATAGTTTTTGGAGGACCTTTCGGATGTGGTGGAGGTGCTCTTCCCAACTCTTGTTGAAGATCAGGATGTCATCCAAGTATAGCACTACAAATGAGTTGGTGAATGGCTGCAAGATGTCATCCATTAGCCTCATGAAGGTTGCAGGAGCATTTTTCAATCCCAAAGGCATAACCAACCATTTGAAAAGGCCCTCCTTGGCTTTGAAGGTAGTCTTGCACACATTGGAGGGTTCGATTGGTACCTAGTGATATCCTAACTTCAAATCAATCTTGCTGAAATATTTTGCCCCGTTCAGTTGGTCCAGGAGGTCTTCAATCCATGGGATCGTGTACCTATTACGAGCAGTGATCTTGTTCAATGCCCAATAGTCAATACAGAGTCTCCAAGTCCCATCCTTCTTCTGTACCAACAAAATCGGTCTCCCATAGGGTGATGAACTCGGACGGATGTGACCTTTTTGCAACAGCTCCTGAATCTGCCTCTTGATTTCATCGTTCTCCAGAACAGAGCACCGATAGATTGGTCCATTGGGAAGCGGCGCACCTGGGGTAAGATCAATGGAGTGCTTGACCTGACAGTGTAGAGGAACCCCTGCGGGGGAGGTGAAGATGTCCTCGTACTCCTCCACAACCTTGTCCATCTGTAGTTGTC